>OMNR01091859.1:0-13701 GCA_900303205.1 Mora moro
TTACTTCAGAGGTCACCGAGCTAAACCCCCTTCCTCCTCTCCCCCCCCACACTATGTGCCTCTAGGTTCGAATCCCTCCCCTCGATACTGGCGACGGTTCCTCTCTTGTCGGTGCCCATTTTTTTGTTTATTGTCTAAATGAAGGGAGACACTCAGATAGTTAATTAATTAATGAACTTCTCCACTCACTGGACTTAAGTCTTCATCATTAAATAGTCAAAAGAAAAGGAGTATAATTAGTTTGCATATTATGCCTTACAAGGTTGGGTGCTTTGCAAGAGCCATTTAAGGAGTTAGTGCCAAAAAGGGTAATTGTAAGACCATATTGGATCCTCAATTTATAATAAGTTGCAATTAGGTCGCCAACATTCTAACCAGGATGGCCAACTAACGCATTATTTTTGTCCCATTTTACATTGGTGTCAATTTTGTCAAATATCTGTTCCCTCCATTTCCCCAGCGTGATAAACCTTGATCAGTCATCCAAAGGTTCTTGTTTGCCAACATCAATATCGAATTTCAAGGACCATACCAGTTCTCCATGCTGGGCCTCTGTGGTGCAAATAAAAGCTACTGCAATTTCATTAGATCGTTTTTGGTTTTTTTGTTTTGTTTTGTTTACCTAGCCACATCCCGGTCTCAACACAGTGAATGGAGTGTCAGTGTCACTAATGAAGCCCTTCAGCATGTCCACACTGGAACTCTGTACCTGCACTCATACCCGCCCTGGTGTTGTGCTCCACATGCCCCCTCCACCCTCCCCCAGTGCCCCTCCCTATAGTACAGCACTGACTGCACTGTAGGGTCAGACTGGACCGGGGAGGGGTGGTGTCTCTTTGTTGAGGAGTTGATGGGTGTGGGATTAGAAGTACAATACAGGAATGACGGTAATCCATGGTGGGACTGTACTTCTGACTCAAGGTTTTTTTTGTTTTGGTTTTTTTAAATAAGCATAATTGTGAACATTTCATATCACATTATCGAATGCTAATTCTGAGATGTAATTTTTTTACATGATCCACGCTGTGACGCCCGCCTCACCAACCGACAGGTCAAACGTTTTGTTTTGTTTTTATTTTTTTATGTCATGAAGCAGAACATAGCAAAGAGCACACAGCCACATCAGTTCAGTAGTAGGGAGCACTCATGTTGAGCTGCCAATGTGAGCATGGAGGGGAGAGCAGTAAACACCTCCCCCCCACCCCCCACCCATCTCCATCTCCTGCATCTTCAGTCCACGCACGCTGCGCAATAGCCCCCTTACTCAGTGGAGGATGTCTAGATGCTGTGAAATTGTTTTTCAAAAAAAAAAAAAGTACTTGTTTGAATTCCTTGTAATGTAATATATTCTTTGTTGAATGTAGTAATTAGGTATTTATGAATATGGCTGTGATTTCAGACAAAAATAAAATATTTCAAAGTGTCATTTCTTTTTGTTTTGGTTGTGGGACAATCCAGGAATCTTCAAGTCCTTGGAACTTGTGGTCTGTAGGGGTTCCCAAACGTTTTCAAACTTTTGCCCGGGACCCACCAAATAATTGTGTGCAGTCAAATAATCAATACATTTCCATGTCAAAAAGTGAGAATTAATATTTCTCTATGTATGTTGTTCAATATACAACCAAACAACCGTAATTCAATTCAATTTATTGATTTAGCATTTTAGCAAAGATTCAATGTTAAACAATGATTTTTATGTGTGCTGCCATCCCATTGCTTTGACATGACCCAACAGTACTGTAGCTTTAGCCAGTCAAAGAACATTGATACCTTTTCCAATATCTGCACAAAGCAACCATAAAAAAAGTAACCCAAGTACAAAAAAGATGTTTGAGTCCAGGTAGTTAATCGTCCACATATCGTTGCATCCTGCACAGCAGATAAATGGCTAATCTTCAAACGGACCAGGAGACATGACCCTTACCCCTTTGTAGTCATCCCTTTGCCTCTTGGTTGTTAAACAGAAACAAAGCTTTTCCACCCGCTCAGAGGTCCATATCTTTTTCACTCGCCGTGTCGGTGCCAAACCCCGGACGGACCTGTCCTTTGATGCACATGGTCAGTAATCCAGGGCCTTTCCCGTGCTGGAGCCAGGCTGCATGTTGGAGCGCAGTTTGTACATGCAGTTGAGAGAGTCGAGAAGGAAGCTCCGCGTGGTGTTTATCTCCATCAGAGTCAGGTTGTCCAGCTACAGAAGAAAACGCACACAGGGGGAGACACCAACACTGTGACTGGGGTTAGCCACTACCTCTGTAGTCACTTGCTTTTCACTACTATGCAATAATAGGCCATACTAATTTACATCAGAAATATATTGCTGTCTCTTTCTAACAAATGTACTTGTAAGTCGCTTTGGATAAAAGCGTCTGCTAAATGCCCTAAATGTAAATGTAAATGTACTAATAGTTTGTATTATACCAGATCACATCAACATCCAAACCATAAACCATATCAGGTCTATTTCAGAACTAATAAAAGTGACTATAAATCAATATAGACTTATTTCATAGACTTATGACTTATTAATAACATGCACTATGCTTAAACACCATGAGAAATCAGATGGCTCCTGACCTTAGCATGGGCCTCCTGTTGGCTGATGAAGCTGTCCGCAGAGAGCCGCAGCTTAGCGATGCGTGTGTCCCAAATGTCTTTCACCAGTGTCCGGATCTCATCCGCTTTGGGAATGTTGTCAGATGCACTGCACGCAAAACATATATAAAACATGTATACGGTGAGGCAGGGGACTACGAGGGGAGGACATCTGTTTGTTTAGGTTTACTCACTGGTTTAAAAGGAGCTTGGTTAGCTCCATGTAGTAGGCGCTGGGAGGCGGTGTGAAGGACTCGTCTTTTCTCTCCATCTCTCTAACCTCCTCCAGTTTGTCTGCAGACAGTACATTTAGAATGTCATTGTAAACATATTCTTGCCAAATTATGAAATACTTTGAGGTTTACTTTTCTGATGATTGAAAAACAAAAATCACTAAATGCTTGTATTTAATTTAAGGTAGATTATATGTACACACAAACAAGATATATACAATGATAGATTACATTGAAAATATCCTTAAAGAAAAAAATATATATTTTTAATATCCTTAATATATGGTGCTAACAGCACTACAATACCCCACAAACATGACAAAGTAACTACGTTGACATGTCAATTGTCCTGCTGTCCATTGTAATGTGAAGATTAACATGGCTTGTGTAAATTATTGCACACCCATTAATTGTAACGACGCCCCCACTAATGGCCCATGGTCCCATCAGGGCAGCTTACCAACATCCATCCATCCGGGTGGCAAAATACGACATTTCTGTCTCTGCTTCAAATTCAAAGCAAGCCAAACGGGAACTTCGACAGGTAAGCCAGGATTAAAGGGACCTAAATCACCCTAACAATACAGAAAAGAAATACACAAAATATGTAAATACGATGCCATGCTTTGCTGCGTGGAGTCCTAACCATAGGATTAGGCACTGCACATTGCGGATTACACTGGCGTCGTCTAATTGCATGAGTTTCAGTGTAAATGGTCTCCTTGTTGTGATCCGGTCAGTGTATAAGTTAGTATTCCGGCTCCGTGTTGATCTGCTGACATTAACAATACACTGTAACAAAATGTACTTACGCCAATTAAATAGATTTTATCGAGACTGAAGTTCGGGATTATCTTCACAATCTCCTTTTCTGCGAGAAACTCCACTTCAGACGGGTCCATGGTGACGTGAAGCGCGGCGAGTTTACCGCGGAGACGCCGGCGAGTGTTCCCGCGCAAGTGACGTGACGTACAAGGAAGCGGCGCTCATGACGTCATGCACGGTCAACAAATGAGATTTCAGAAGGAGACCTTTCAGCGATTTACGATTTGGGCGTTTGGATGTGTAATTTACGCGTTATGAACGACGTAGGGTATATTCGAGATAGGTCCACATTTGATTAACGTAATTGTCTTCTCCGGCGTTTTCTTTCTTTGCGTATCTTAGTGCTCGCGAGATGCGATCAAACCAGCAGTTACAACAATGTGACACATGGGGGCAGTGTTTAGCAAAACCATGGGTAACATGGGGGGGTTCGTATTGTGTCATTTTGGAGTGAGCTGTGCCAGGCTTTGTTTTCCTAAAAGTAGCTCGCTGTTGGCACAAGTTAGTGCATTGTGCATATTGTGCATATCCCAGTGTGTGTCAGTGATAGACCACTTCGAAATGACATGTTAGGAATAATAGTATTTCAGATTCTAATGAGTAGCCTACTTTTGTAATCATATTCAAAATGCAAGTGTAATATTAAAGCTCAAATGTGTTACATACAATGACTCAATTTAATGTATTCCGTCAGAATCATATTCATATTTATACTCAATATTTACTTCGTAAAATATTATTTGTTTATGGAAGCAATGTGGGCCTGACTTAAAAAATATCAAACATTTGGTAAAATTGAAAAGTGAATGTATTACGTGTTTTGTGTTGTCTATTTTTGGATAGCATTATAAGATATCCTAATTACCAATTTTAAGGACAAGTTGCATCATGTAAAATATTGCTGTGAAGAACTCTGCAACTAATACCTTCAGCTCTGCTCTCCTAGTATCCCAGGTGTGCAGGTTTGCATCTCATTGGACCAATGGATGGGTGTGGACTGGGAACCTTATATTACCACGAGTCGACAAGTTTACAAGTTTAATGAAATAGAGCAAAGAGAATACAGACATATCTGTTGAGAGAAAGATTGTGAGCAGTGCTGCACACACAGCTCACCAGCCTGACTCCGACAGCAATATAAAAAAAGAAAATACATTTCATACAGCAGATCCAGCAATCATTCATGGTTTAGTTTTCATAACCATGGCATAAGTCCATCAACATGAACACATACCCAAAACAGTCATTCTGACATTAAGGTTATGGTTGGACACAATTAGTTTCTCTGGCTCCGTCTATATTAACTATGAATTAACAATATTAATAAATCTTGGTTCAGTAAATTATCATTATAATCATTGTTTTATAAGATTCAGTATTTCATTTTCAATCATTTTCAACAGCTTAACCCTGCAAAATACAGGACAAAATATATTACCTTTTCTAAAATGAATTACGCAAAACAATTATGAAACTAATCTGAAACATTGGAGAAGAAAGAAATGTTAAGTTGCATTCTGAGATAAAACTACCTAAATCCCCTCAGCATCCTCTACTCTGGGAAGTAGTAGCACACCAACAGTGCATACAGTACCAATGTGCTTGCCCTTGAAACATTTGGCGATCAATGCTCCACAAGTCTCCCATCAATGTGAGAGACTTTAAAACGTTTAGCATTTAGTACTTTTTGTTCCCGGTGCTACGCTTTGAGTAGCATCATGCATGCTGTATTGGCAGTATCTCTGTCCATGTCCAATACGCTCCAGGCTGAGACCTAGCACAGATCCAACACAGACTTGTTTATCACTGGGTTGGTCCAGTCATTCCTCAGGTCATCCAGGTGGTTGTCAAAGTCAATCAGGTATTCGTAGGACCGGCCTTCGAGCAAGGCAGACGTGATCTTCTGTGCCTCAAACCAATCCTCAAAGCAGTCACTGAAACACACAGCACAGACATGCCTTTTAAGTTTAACCATTCATATAGAATAATAATGATGATAATAATAAGAAGAAGAATCATCATAATCATCATCTTTATTATCCACATATGTGGAAATTTGCCTTTGTTGGTTAAAACATCACAGTAAATCACAATAAATACAGGTTGATTAAAATACACAATAATAATCACACACTATACATTACACATTTCATTTATTGCACAATTACTTTCCTGTTCACTTGAGTACTATGCAATCTTCTGAATGCCTTACACAATGAGATGTCTACCTAAGGCCTCAAAGGCCCTATTAGACAACTATACAACCAAAATGTCCCACCTGATTACTGACAGAAAACATATAGGGATAGCAATGGTGTGATAACAGAAACTTACTGATTTACATCTCTGCTTTTCCATTTGTTCTCGTGGTGGTCGTATATGATAACAATGGGTTCGAAACAGCTCATTGTAAGTCTACTGTTATCCACCTGAAGAAGAAAAAAGATGGATAGAAAATTAGAAGGACTCCAATCACTCATCTGGGAGACACTTTGTGCCATGCCTCTTGTAGTTATTACCATCACAATGGCTGTTTCACCAAAGTTCTCAGCTATTCTGGCAGCTACTTTTTCAGCAACCTGGTTAGGTCTGTAAAACAAAACAAACACTTTGAATACCACAGTAGAATGACATCACTTGTTCTGTACAATCCGACTGTACAAACGTTTTACCTGAAGTCCTTAGTGCGCTCATTGGCTTGATAATACCCAGCAATGAAATATCGATTTTCTTTGCACCAAGTATCGATCTGTGAATGGAACAGACAGCGTACAACCAACGTATAACTGTTATAGTATTTGAAAGCAAAAGCCTAGTTTAGATGGTCTGTTGTCCAGAGTGCATCATCCATGTACTTACCAATGTCAGCGCTACCTCCAGCATCGGTGCCAGAGCGAGAGTCCCGTGGAACAGCGGCACGCAATCCACACATAGGACCGGGGCAGAATGGTCCTTCTTGTTATCCTTTACCTTCTCTGCGACTAGCAGCCCATTCACGGCGCAATGTGGGTATTTGGCAGCGTGTAAAAGCATTTTGCAGTACGCCTGCGTGGTCAGTATGATAGGCATATTTAAAATCACCCCCAAGACTCCGGGCAGAATAGTTAAGATGTATTGGCTTAAATAGCGTGGAAGTCGTTTTGGCTGCTAGCGCTAGCTGAATATCATTCCGGAGGAAAGTGCATATGACAGCCTCTTTCCGAGAATAGGATGATAGCGTTGTGCCGTAAAAAAAATAAAATAAAATAATTGTGCGAATATAGCTCGCAGTACAGTAGACAAATACTGACTTATTTTCATCCAAGACAAGTATCTGAAAATTCAACACAGTATCAGTATCTAATCTTCACATTGGTACCGACTGGCACACAGGTGGATTCAACTTGAACAGTCAGCGCGACCGTAAAGCGACGGCGTTACGTCACCACGAGCACGATCTACGGCCTTCCGCTTCCCGTCACACGTCCTTTACGGTCAGGGTAACGCGCAAGCAAGCAAGAACGGCACAGTAGGTTGGTTTTCCCCCTTTACTCTACACTTCTTGGGATATATTGCACACCACACGCACGGTTTGTATCACAGCGAGGAATGCATTAGCACATATATAGCAGTGGATGTCATATGAGTTGTTTTATCGGACCTAACGGCCGATTGGACATGTATGACATTGACCAGGGCGGAGGAAGAATAGCGGCGAGATTGGGTTTACGGCTAGTTCTCGTTAGCAAGAGGCTGTCGTTTTGATTGAGAACTGGGTCTATGTTGGCGATTTAATAGGGTCGACAGACTTTTGCTTTTAACATTTACATGGGCATAGATATCCGAGCCTTTAAGTTAAATGGTGCTTGTTCAATTGTAAGAAACAAGTATTTCTGCGGTTGTTTTGTCCCGGCGCCGTGACCTTGTGCTATCTGATAGCCTAGCTTCACTGCAGGTAGCTACGTATTAGAGGCCGTCTTTTAGTCAAAATGCGCATTCAATTATATGTCCTACATTATATATATATATATATATAATGCACATGTTGCAATCGTTACTCCAAACGTTGAGTTAATTAATACAATCTACCATATATTGGTCAATGTCAGTCGGGCGTCAAATGCCCCACTGATATTGACCTATATATATATATGGCAGATTTGTTTGGGTCATATGGTCATTTCGGCACTATGTACCTCGCGTTTGCGTATTTGCAATGGGCTAAACAGTAAAACAGTTATATTTCTGCAAACAATCTCAAATCTTTTTATTCGATTCATTTATAAATGCAAACTGGATTGTCTAGTTGCCATGTACTTGTAAGTCGCTTTGGATAAAAGCGTCTGCTAAATGTCAATGTCAATGTTTTGTTCTGTCTAAACGGCCTAATGAGTTAACCCTACTTCATGATATTTTCAACAGAATGCTGGCCACCAGAGCCCTTCGTCTTGTTGGCAAACGTGCCATTTCCACATCGGTTTGCATACGTGGGGGACATGGTAGGTCACCGTTTTACATATGATTTTCCTAACTTGTCCTTGCTCTTTACTTTAACAGCGGAGGTGAAGCACTCAACCAAGAACTAGCAACCCTTTGCACAAAAATGTTCACTGGCCAAGTTCTGCTTGGTGTGCTATTTTACACGGTATACATGTCTGGCAACACTGTGCTGTAAAGCTGAAGGGTACTACTGGGTTAAGATTAGAGCCTGACTGATTACATCGGTTTGGACCAGTCATAAGTAGGCTGAACAATTAATCGAAATATTATCAATCGCAATATGGCCAAGTGCAATATCCAAATAGCAGGAGCGGCAATTTTTTTCATATGGGTAAAATGTGTAAATATAAATGTATAACACTGTTATAAATGAAGTGCTGCAGAGATACCCTGGCATACACATTTTTTTCCTCTCCAGATGTAAGAAAACATGTTTGTTTTGTATAGACCTCAACAAATATCATATGGTAGTTTTTCAGTGAAAGTGAAAATTGCATGCAAAAATGATCATTCCCACTAATAGTCAATCATGTCGCAATATCTGTCAAAATAATCGCGATGCGTTAATTGCGATAATTTTTTTTACCATATCGTTCAGCCCTAGTCATAAGCCGCGTAATAACCGGCATGTGGATGCACAGGCGTACATTGGCGATTGGTCCATTTTCATCAACAATCCAAACACACAGAATATAATCAGTTTAACCATTTATTCTGTATACACACACAATACAATAATGACCATGGAAATTATTTGTTATCCAAAGCTTAGTTACCACTGCCCCTGGCAGATAGCCCTGAAGGAAAACTGTGTGCCACAGCCACTGCTTCTCGGTAGAGGACCCGAGCACGGTGTAGCTGTCCTTTTTTGTGCCTTTTTTGTGCCTTTAGTTCATGGCCAACCGTTTGTTGGCCATGAACAGTGATGACCTTTCCAATAACCTTCTGATGTTTTTTTTTTATTTATTTTTTTAAAGTCTGTGCAGTTTTCTAATCATTAACGTGTGTTTGTGCGCGTGTGGACAGATTTTGATAATACATCTTTTTTTTAAAGTAATTTAATTACTATGAACATTGAATAAGTTGAATGTGTGTGTAAATTCTACTCCATCATCAATTGTTCATTGGTAGTTAAACTAATTAGTTAGCCGGAACTGAATCATTTCATCTTTTCCCCCTGCAGGAGTCGCAAAGGTAGAGGACTATTCTCTGCCTGCCTACTTTGACAGGCGGGAGAACCCCCTCCCTGATGTCCGCTATGTGCAGGACCTGAGCTCAGAGCAGAAGTCCCTGAAGGAAAAGGAGAAGGGTTCCTGGGCAACACTCTCCAATGAGGAGAAGGTTGCACGTAAGAATCCACTGATCCAACCCTATGTGTTTTATAGATTGATTTGTTAAAGCTATTTTGCCAGTTTCAATGTTAATAATATTGTACAGGAACATGGGATTTACTATAAATTGTTGATCTGTCTTTGTAACATTGACAGTGTACCGCATCAGCTTCAAGCAGAGCTTTGCTGAGATGAACCAGGGAAGTGCAGAGTGGAAGTCGGTTGCCGCAGGAATGTTCTTCTTCATTGGCATGACCGGCCTGATTGTTCTGTGGCAGAGAAAGTTTGGTGCGTATCCAAAATAATGTTGCCATTAATAAGACATGATTAAAATGATTGCAGAATGTACCATATCCAAGATGTGATATAGATCTGAGGAAATGATCTAGTTTCGAGTGTTGTGTATAGCTATACGTGCATAACCTAATAGGCCTTGTCCTTTAGTCTCAATATAGATCTCAAATACTGTTGAGTTAAATAAAGGGAAAGACTTCTTAATGACATCGCCAATGAACCCAAAAGAGCAACAGTGGTTTTATTTTGCGCGTCGTCTGTTGCACAAATGCCAGATGTATCTCTTGCTTTCTGCGCCATAGTCCTCTGTTCGTAGATGGAAAACCCCACAATCTGAGTCTGACCATTGTTTCCTCTACAGTGTTCGGCCCTGTGCCTCCCACCTTTGAGCTAGAGCACAAGGAGAAGGAGCTTCAGAGGATGCTTGACATGAGGATTAACCCAGTGGAGGGCATCTCTGCCCAGTGGGACTATGAGAACAAGCAGTGGAAGAAGTAAATCACCCAGGGGGACATCCATCATCATCACCACCATATATAATAAAAGAAGACAGGCGACACAAGGATATGTCCAAACAAATATCTCTGTATTTATCAATTGTTCAAATTACCTCAGACTCTCGCATTTTGGAAGGCCTCTTCCTCTTACGGTCGTTGTGTATAATAGAGATGAGAATAAAAGTTTGTGTTTCCCCAAGAGATCATGTCGTCAAGTCAATTGTGACTACTACACTTGTCATATTTAGTTTTAACGTTACAAATTGAGTGCATATAGAAGAACACAACAAATTGTATAACGAGGTACTTTATTTATATTTGATCACATTGTTACATATGGACAATGGCATAAATACATTTGCAGTACAATTTTCAAAGTGGATTGAATTAAAGGAGTATTTGGTATGTTCTATGTAGCTCTATATAGAACTGACATTGTTTTGCATTTATGCAAAACAATGTCAGTTAATAGGCCTACGTCTGTTGTATCGTCAACTGCATCGAAATAATAACTTTAAAAGTAGCTACGGTGTGTAATATTGGCATTGAGCAGGGCTCACTTCTATTTTTTTCTTTTTAGAAACATTACATTAAAAGGGCTCCTAATGTATAAATGCAAGTAACTAATACCGATTATGAAGGCGGAACCGGCATCGCACCGTTGCCGTGATGTCACTTACCGGATGATTCGGCGCTTGCATTCGTTTAAAAATTACCCGGAAGACCAATGCGACGGAACCACTCTGTCCATAATAGTGTTTATTGTGAGCACGGCATGATGTCTTTGCACAACACATAGATAGCGGTGGGTCGTTACGGATCATTCATCGCGTCAAAGATCGAATTGGCCGTTGCAAAATCGAGGTTGAGCGTATTGCAACAACAAAGGTCCACAGCTCAAAGGTCCACAGAACACAGAAGTATCCCTGCTTTGAAGTCGACATGGGCAATGGCATGAACAAGGTAGAATTTGTGTATTCCCCACGGGTGATTCCACCCACGTTTTGTCGCAAGTGATGTTAAGTAACTTTATGGTCTGATTTGACCCAAGGGAACGGGTTTATATTCAATCACGTGACGTTTAGCCGGGCGTCCAGCGAGTTGACTTGTGGTCATTCACATAACAAATGATGAGAAACGTTAGAAGTACCACCAAATTGTTTAAGCAATGTGTTGTATTGCCTTCGTCGTGTTGATGTATTGTATGACGACAAAACATGGCCGACGATAAGGTCATTCCAGGCTAAATGTTTATTCACCCTACACACCTCCCTGCAGAAAGACTATGACTATAAGGGGATATCAGCATGGCTGAATGAGAAGCAAAAGTTGTGTTTAGGTTTCTAAAACATGAAATGATATCAGTAATTTCCCTTTTAGAGAAAAGAAAAAGAAGAGGGGTTCAAGTCTGTGACGGGACATGTTCTGTCTCCCTGTCCCCCTGACAAGTCATTGACGATGCCAACCACTCCAAGCAGTGCTATTCTCTAGTAACTAATCCTGCACAAATCAATATGTAGAGCGGGTGAAATGAATGCATATATGAATTATGCTATTGTTATAAGTAAAGTGGTTTGACATCATTATATCATTTAAGTTTAAAAGTCCTCTACATGTAATTATGTGATGTTTCTCACATAATCAAAGCACGCCTAAACACGCCTAACCAACAGTTAGTTAGATTGCCATTCAGGACCTTGCCAGTGTAGAAAGCAAAGCACTGCTTATGCTGTTGGCTGTGCCTTTTATCACAGCTACAGAGAGCTTGAACGGTTATGGGTATCCAATGTATGAGTAGTCACATTACTACAATAACCTGATATGTCTGCAACGGCTTCTTCACAGGTTGTTGATGGACTCTACCTGGGAAACATAAGAGGTAAGAATAGCAGATTCAACTTCATGTGTTTTTCATTGTATTTTGTATGACCAGCCTTTCTCACAAATGGGTTATGTTTATAGATAATACTGTGGAGGCCATATTGTAGGAATGTATCAACTATGGACGTGATAGTAATACATTAGCTTAAGTGCAACAACAGCATCATCCAAAACAAGTTCTCAAAATTGGACAATCAATTTTCTCAAGTTTCAATCATTAGGGTCAATATTTGGGATTAAAACACAAATCACAGATGTTTTTAATTTCCAATTTCATATAACAGGACTATTACAGACAGCCTGCTGTTGGACTTTCATTTTATGTTTGAGGACTGTTTAAAATTACAGTAGCCCACATACATTACAGTACATAAGGAATGAGCAAGATGGCTAAAGTAATCCACTGATCATAAGCATAGTGTGCCATTCTTAGTCCTGGAACCACCTCAACCAAGGTAATGTGTCAACACATCGCTAAATTTGGCAACATGAATGTTAATCGTACACGGTTGCTAATGCACTGAGGCTGAGAATAGCTCTCTAGTAATCAACACACCCCCCTCCCAGTAATCAACACCTCACCCCTCCTCCCAGATCCCCATCAGTTGGACAGTCGTGCAAAGTGTTTATTTACTGATTGTGTGCTGGAGTGTCCTGGAGTACTAGATTACTTATTTGTCTCTCTCTCTCTCTCTCTCTCTCTCTCTCTCTCTCTCTCTCTCTCTCTCTCTCTCTCTCTCTCTCTCTCTCTGTCTGCCTGTCTCTGTTTCTCTCGCTCGCTCGCTCTCTCACTCACTCACTCACCCACCCACCCTCTCTCTCTCTCTCTCTCTCTCTCTCTCTCTGTCTGTCTGTCTCCCACTCCACTCCCAGACGCAGAGAACAGAGGGAGCCTGTCTCAGAATGGCGTCACCCATATCCTATCTGTGTACAACAATGCCAAGCCCGTGTTGGAGGTGAGTCGGAAGTCATGCCGACTCTCAGTGGTCTCATCTCGTAGCACAGTGCCACGTGCCAAAAAGTCCCCCCCCCAGAACTTAAATACATTTGATTCGGGAGGTGAAGAAACGTTAGCCTTTTTCTTCCACTTATTTTTTGTTATTAGTGAAGTGGCCATAAGGTGTCAAAAATGTGATTTTTGTAATGAGTTTCTCTGACCACTTGGGGGTAGTGATGATTCATATTTCAGAGAGCCTGGAAGCTTATTTTTTTTTCTTTTGTTGTTTCTGTCAGGGAGAGCGCCATTGCTTCAGGACTCACCATTCAAATGATTTTATGATTTTTATGATTTTGGTTTTATTTGTATTTGACTCATCTATTCAGCATGTATAAATGTATAAAATAATATCTTAATGCCACTGTGTTAAGAACATGAAGTGCACATGAAGTGCACATCACAATCTTTGACCTGGGTAGTAAACCTAGCTTGCATTTGTTTATATAGTCTTATATATTCTTATTCTGGCTCAACTACAGACGGTGTTTTCTTTTAGTTCTTCACGGCTCTTGTTCTGTTCTTGTTCCAGGATAAGACCTACCTATGTATTAATGCAGCTGATGCATCCAGCC
>OMNR01091860.1:0-19832 GCA_900303205.1 Mora moro
AAAGACTCACTTTCTCTTGCACCTCCCTGTTCCTGTGTCTTTCATCTACTTCCCTCTTGCTCTCTTTCCCCTTCCCCTTGTACCATCTGGTGGCTGAAACATGTATATCCATATCTTACCATGTGCTGAAACATGTATATCCATATCTTACCATGTGCTGAAACATGTATATCCATATCTTACCATGTGCTGAAACATGTATATCCATATCTTACCATGTGCTAAGATATGGTTCTCCTCTGTTCATCTTTACCACCTTTTCACTTTGAAGGAGAACCAAACCCGGCATCACAGGCTCCCCCAGTAAACACCGCTTCGGTTCAGTTTCAATGAACGGAGGCAGGTGCTTGTAATACTACCATGTCTGTCAATGATGGCGCCCATTGCACCCCTGGAAGGAGGGATCCCTCACCCTGCGTTCCTTCTCAAGGTTTCTTCCTTGATAATGAAGGGAGTTTTTCCTTGCCCTTTGGCGGGCTAGCTGTCATAAATATATGGCCTGTAAAGCCCTTTGAGACTCTAACTGTGATTAAAGGCTATACAAATAGAATTGACTTGACTTGACTTGACCAGTAGGTGACCGGGTAACCATATCAGCCAATAAGAAGTTATGCATGCAATAGCATGTGTTTAACATCTAGAGGGAGTCATCTAATGCAAACCAATGTACCAAGTGGTGTTGGGGTTTGGTTCTCCTTTAAAGGGTAACCCAATGTTCAAATCAAACCTCAGAAACAGCACCATCTCTGGTGGAGCACATCCCATACGACATGAAAAGAATATGGTGACATTTGTGCTTCTGTGTTTGGTGCTGTCCTTGAAGTTTGAGTTGAGAGATTGACCCGGTTGTTTTTCTTATGAATGTTGCTTACACAAGAGGTTTGACCTGGGTTGGTTTTATATCTTCAGGCTATTTCCACCGTGATCTTAAACCAGAGAACTTGCTGTGTATGGGAACAGAGCTGGTTAAAATAGCCGATTTTGGACTCGCTCGTGAACTCCGCTCCCTGCCACCATACACAGAATACGTGTCTACAAGATGGTAAGAATATGTTTAGCAGGGACCCACAATACATAGTTCCCAAACCTCCTACCATCCCCCATGAGTCTTGGAGAAATGAATTAACAACCATTTATAACATAAATATGAAATTATATATACAAATAGACGTTATCAGTTATACATCATTGTAGCTGCATAATGCAGCGTAATTTGACGTCTTATGGCGTTATATGCCAGGTTTTTTTACTCAATATGTTGCTGTGAACCTGTTACTGCTGAGCAGGTACCGGGCCCCTGAGGTCCTCCTGAGGTCCCGCTCCTACAGCTCCCCTATCGATGTCTGGGCGGTGGGCTGCATCGTGGCTGAGCTCTACACGCTCAGACCCCTGTTTCCCGGTAACAGTGAAGTGGACGAGGTCTTCAAGGTCTGCCAGGTGCTGGGGACCTTTAAGAAGGTTGGTGAGGATGATGGGATGTCTGCAGTGCACGCAACCAACTTTGCATTTTACACGCACACACATCTCACACACAAAATAGCTAAAAATACTTTTTAAAAAATAGCAATAGTTTGACATCATAGTATTATTAACATAAAACATATATACAGCTTTGCCACTTACACTTTTGCCAAAGAAAGTCATTCTGCAGTTGACAATTCTTTGCTTAAAAATCAAAAATGCCATGAACTATGATCTCCAGTGATGCTGCTGATTCTGCTGATAGAAACCACAAAGCAGGTGAGTTATGTTTTTGTTATTTTCTCTCCACGCTAGTCGGACTGGCCAGAGGGCTACAGCCTGGCTAATTCGTTGAACTTCTGCCTACCCAAGTGCGTCTCGACTAGCCTCAGATCACTGGTGCCCAACGCCAGCCACGAGGCCATCACTCTCATGGAGAACATGCTACAGTGGGACCCTTGCAAAAGGCCAACTGCTGTCCAGGTAACGCTGGAAACAAACTTAACTTTGGTTGGGATCACTTAGCATTAAAAGGATGAGGCTGGCATGACTTAATTCTTGTTGACGACATTTCAAAAGGAAACAATTCATGTTTTGCTCAATATTGTCGTCCATATAGTCAATCAGTGGACAGATGCTTGGAGTTGGACGATTGGTTGTTACTTTTAGTAGGAATACGTTAAAAAAAAGGAAGAAAAACAAAATGACTTATTAATACTTAAATTTGAGAAAAATAACATGGTGTCTAAACCCAGGGTCTGCGGCACCCCTACTTCCATGTGGGAAGGGCGAAGGCTAAGGCACCAGAGCCTCCATCTCTCTGTAAGGATGATCTTGAGGCTCCGGTACTCTCTCAGAAGCAGACCCAGACCCAGGACAAGTTTCCCCTTCTGCCACTACAGCAGATTACCCTTCCCCAGGAGCCCAGTGTGGACCACGGCTGTCCCACGACTGCCCCCTCCACACTGGGGCAGCCTCAACCACTAAGCCTGGGAAAAAACAGCCAATTGGTGAGCTCAGTTACCAGTTAATTAACTTAATTACCAGTCAGTATCAGTCAATCATTTTTACAAACATAAATAAGCAAGCAGCATTATGAAATATAACATTGTTGTTTCACAATGCAAGTATACATTTATCCATAATCCTTTTGATGTGTTTTTATTGGTTAAACTATCAATTATCAAATGAAATCCTAAGTATGAGGGCAGATAAATCCCATACCTAAAAAGAAGGTTATAATCAATGGGACAATAATGTGATTTCTATGGGACAGCGAGTGGCTCCACAGCTATCCAAGAACCTGACGAATGGAACCAGGAGCTGGTGCAGGCGGCGTGGCCCGACGTTGGTCCACGCCACCGGAGGCTGGGATGACTCAGATGAGTACGCTGATGTCCGAGCTTCCATCTCTAAAAAACCAAACATCTATTGCTGTACAGAGAGGGCGATCAGCAATGACAACTGCCAGTGAGAAACAGCTTTCTACTTCGTATTGAAAAGGGTGTGATTTGTAAAGGCCCTGATATACTGTATAATGACTCGCGCCATTAAACAGCCCACAAGTCACAGTGACTATATTGTACCCCTGTCTAAATCTACAAAATAAATTTCCTTTCAAGTATATCGAGGCCTTTAGCTTGCCTATTTTTTTGTTGTTTTTATGTGCAATTTGCCCCTTTCTCTCAACTGTGAAACTGTGGCAATGCCAAGTGGCCCTCACCAGCCCACACAACACCTCGCTCGTATCTTCATGTCAAACTATGTAACCCAGAACAGCATCCAAGGGCGATCAAACCTTCTGTCAACCTCTTCTGTCCCTGCAAAAACTCCCTGGTGCTACAGGAGGTAGAGGTGAAGGTGAATTCATTTGAAATTGCAGTTCATCGTTTCTCTGTACTCCACTCTGGACATATCGTGGGTGCAGGATTATCTAGTGGTTCGGTTGTTTGAGTCCCAACCGAGGTTCTTGGTTCAAACCTCAATGTAGTCTTCCTGCCGGAACAAGAAGCCTCACCCCTGCCTACACATTAAAAACATGTATCTAAAAAACATTAACTGTAAGTTGCATTGAAAAAAAAAAAAAACATCTACTAAATATAATTCTTACTTTTGTGATCTGTTTATAATGTACAGATCGGCAGAGACGAGTCATCTGAGTGAAAACAACTCAGTAACCCCACCACCAAATAGCAGCAGGCCAAACAGACCAGACTTCACCACCAACTCGGCCAAGGACCACTACCTTCGCCATTCCAGATATGTTCCTGGTGAGGCAAGAATTAAAAAAACGTCTAACCTTCTTAAAAATCTACTAAGAGTCTAAGTAAGAAAAACCAAGTGGGCCTATGCGTCGGAAGGCCATGTATCCCAGGGTTTGGTGCATGGTTCTTCCAGGAGGCTCCAGCTTCCTCCATGTAGGCTAATTGAGACCATAAGATTAACCCTAGGAGTAAACCATGTTAGCATCGCTGGCAAAGACGGCTGACGAGCAGCACATCAGAGTTGGACATCAAATCTAAATTGCAACAGGTGGAAAGCATTTGCGCGGAGGTAGATGAAAGGACGGCATGTGTATAACGTTGGCCGCCGCCAGAGGCACCGTCTTAAAAGCACACATCATTAAATCTAATGGGGTGTATTATTGTGTTCTTGAGTGACCACCTGGCCACCGTGTGCCAGCGTACCTGGCATCCTTCCCTGGGCAGACCGGCAGGACGCGACAAAGAGCAGGTGGCAAACAAATGAGGTACAGCGTAGCACAGCAGCAGAGAGAGAGAGGGGGGGGAGTCTTCTGGGGGGATCGGATTAACTTCAGGTGATCCAATCCGAAACAGGGGAGGTACCTGTGGGGAAAAAGGAAACAAGTCCTCAACACCAGCGCCACTGGCAAATGTGTGTGTGTGTGTGTGTGTGTGTGTGTGTGTGTGTGTGTGTGTGCGCATGTGTGTGTGTGTAAAGGACTAAATCCTTTGACCGGACGTCAAACAGCTGGAGGAAACCTCTGGGACAAAAGACCAGGCATCGCTGCATGCCAGGAGTCAGGACGCACCTCTTACAAAGGTAAGTGTGTTTTATGGAAGGACTAATATGGGCAGAAAACAAGCATCACTCAAGTGATCAAGATGTTTAGTTGCAGTTTGTTGTACCTAATCACAGAGAGAGAGTTGACTATTACCAGTATGTCAATTGCTGGTCAAAAGAATAAACATGATTTTGGTCATTGAATGGTTATATATGTTAAACAGCCAAACAATGATTGATCAGTGTTGATAGCCCCTATCGACATTACAACGTTATCTAAGTGGTCACTTGTCCACCATCAACCGGACAAAGCTTGTATACAGACTTGCTGGTCTACCGATCACAAAGTGCAACGAAGAACGAGAGTTCTCTCTCACAGGTCATCCAAAATAAAAAATTTGAAAAGCAATGAATGCCTGGCAATCCAACACCATGGTGTCACGAACTACACCACTATTACATCACACACGAACACAACGAAAGACAAGCCCATATCGTGAGAAGGGAATGGCGTGTGTTTGAAATGAGCTGAGGCAAATCACATTGTACTCTAAAGAGGGAAACGTGTATTATTCATGTTAACTTAGCAGGGACACAAAAAGAACATATTGTCTCTTCATGTTTCATTGATGAGATCAGGCAAGTATTAAGCACGGGTGGACCTCGGGGATCAGATGTCCACTAAAGAGCCATGCCGGAGAGAGATCACTTTCCCTCATTAGGGTTTCCTGCATATGCAGAACTAAGATCAGTGATGCACATTCAATCACTTTGCTGTGACTTTTACCTTTCTGATTGTCATCCTTTTTTAAAAATGATCAGTTGTTGCATTCCCACACAAAAAGTAAAGACTGTAAAAGGAAACCAACAAAAAAAACAAACACCAAACTGCACACTATGATGGGACTGACGTGGTCATTCAGTCCGGAAGGAAATCAGTTTGACCCAGCTGGCCACATCAATACCTTGTGAACCTTGTTAATTTGTTAATTTGCCATCCGCCATCCAGTCCCCCTCTAGGCATTTTTTCAGGGGGTTCCTCTTGACACAGAGATTGTCAAACATATGATGTTGATGTGCATGTACCATCTTCAACTCCAAGGCCCCGATCCTAAACAGATGTTGATCCTCTACTGCCACTAGCAGGTGCTATTGGACAAATTCATGTCTCGAATTTTGGAAGTCACATGACTATTTCGACATTGGATTATTTTCAGACAACTTCCTGGGCCTCACCCATAACACAAACAGAGAGAGGATTTCAAGCACAGCAATAGCAGGCACCTCTGCAAGTAAATTTAACAAGCTAAATGTAAATTACTTAATATAAATTACTCTCCCATTTCACTTGACAAAGACTGCAGAACATTATCCACAAAACCACTGGCGTCTTTGACTTAAGGTTTCAAGAAACTATGCCACCAATGAGCTCTTGAGTCGGATTCAGACCGTCACCACATTTCATTAATCTTTTCATTCAGGTGCTCATCTAAGGGTTGATTGGAAAACCAAACAAACAAAGATCAAGTCATGTTATATTATATACTGTAGTCCTACACAAAGTTATTTATATATTTATTTTGAATAATGGCACAGTGGACAGCTTTACCACATCCAATGTGAATTGGTTCATTACACATTGGTAGATGACTGTCAGCTCCTTATATTTCCATATGACAACAACCATCGTCCTCCTCCTGGTGTGATCTTCTCAGACCGTGACGGATGCAGGTGCACCACCGTACCAAGAGCTAAACCTTCCGGACCACACAGCAGGGAAACAGAGAGGGGGGTCCCTCTGTCCAGGAAGCCCTGCGTTGCACCAGTGCACGGACGGGTAGACTGGTCCGCCAAGTACGGAGGCAACTGCAACCGCCACCGCTAGCGGGTGGAGCGAGGTGACGGTGCTACACTCAGGAGCTGGAGGGGAGATGTCCTCTACTGACAGGCTACGTTGTTGAACCGCGGCAGGCTCGTCGTAGTGTTTCGCCAAGTGATACTCTTGCCATTTTCACTGTGTTGTACAGATGTCCAGAAAATTCTAGATTTGTATTTTATTTATTTTTTAAATGCATTTGTATTTGTAGAGGAATACATTACTGGAATAAAATTGTATTGAGAGATTAAGAGAGATTTTTTTATGCAGCATATGAAACTTTTATACAGACAAGGTATAAAAAGGTATAAAAGACATGACATACCTAGGGCTTCTTTTACAAAATCGGTTAAATAAAACACTGTACACATTGTGTAAACCATCATGTAGCATTGTCAATAAGTAAAAGTATATCCTTATTGACAATAGTATTTTTATATAATAGCTATTTTGTCATTCACTTTTAATCCTAATCAAAAAATATTCACCATTATGTCCCCATAATGCACCTATAAAGAATACTAAAGCTTATGAATGAAATCAATCAATTGTGTTGTCATAAGAATAACGTAGTTGATGGTCTTGCATTACTTTTTCCCAAATTATATAACTCTTACTTTCTTTCAATGACAAAGAACAAAAGTGGATTTGTCAGGTTTGATGTGGCCTTGTGGTCATTCCAGCCATAATCTTCCCCATCATCAGTACACTGAAACGAGATCAGAACAAAATGCACTGCTGTCAAGTTTCTTTTTTTCCTTGTTGTATGGATACATTTGGTCTGGTGTGTATTGCATTGGACAATCACACGGACAGCATACATCGCATCACATAATGTTACCTTGTCAACGCCATCATCCCAGCTGGCATGAATTTCCATGAGTTGAGAAACCTAATTCCCATCACAACAGCCAACGATCCTGATATTCCTAGGTTTACGGTTGAAGGGAAACAGTAATTACCATGTTGGTAGGGTGGGAAGATGTGACTTTTTAGACTGTCAAACAATTCAAGTTTGATTACTCACCGAGTGACACCCATACATTTCTGCAATTTTTAGAAGTCAAATAAGCGCCGACTCCGGCCAAAAGTCCAAAGACGAGCCCGGCGAGAAGAGAGGCGACACTACCTGTGGTGCACAACACGCATCGTGTTCATACAGGTGGAGCACACCTGCTGCTGTCCTGCAGGGAACTAAACATACAGGTGGAGCACACCTGCTGCTGTCCTGCAGGGAACTAAACATACAGGTGGAGCACACCAGCTGCTGTCCTGCAGGGAACTAAACATACAGGTGGAGCACACCAGCTGCTGTCCTGCAGGGAACTAAACCTTCTCGTCAGACCCTTCGCTTACCTGCTTTAATAAAGCCCACGATGCCACCTGAAATCACCAAGGCTGCGTACCCAAATCCGATCCAGTCTGTTGCCATTATCACAAGGTGATTAAGCAGAGACGGGAGAATAGGTATTGTGCCCAAGCAGCTGTTCTAGTGACATGAACTTTCAACTCAAGCAGCTGTAGCGTCATTTATTTATTTAATTTTATTTTACTTCCGGGTTATCCCAAGAAAGTAAAGCACAGACAACAGTTTAGACGGCTAGAGAATTCAACATACAACTTTGACTTTAAAGATTTATTTTAATACAAATCAGGGCAATTGTGAGTAACAAATACACTATACAATAAAGTCGGCAAAAGTCATCAAAAATATGATCTACACCGTGTGTGGGACATATCAGTACTCCACCGCCTCCTGGTGGTAAACACAAGCTTGTGTTATACACAAAAGAGAAAAACATTTTTATTGTTTTTTCTGTTTCCTTCCAGCGCCTCTTTTCGCTTTCTTTTTTGGTTCACTCTCGTCTTCAATAATAACCTCTTCAGTTGCGATCCGAACTCTCTTATTCCTTGTAAGCTCCTGGGCGAGCTCGGCAACTTTACAATGGAAAAAAGGAAAGGAAATCACATCAATACATCTACTTTGTTAGATTTCAACATAAGGTCAGTGATTAGTGTCTGTCCAGTACCTTCAGATGTTGTTGGCCGCGTTTCTGGATCTCCCTGGACCTCCAGTAGTGACTCAGGCTTCCACACAGCCAGGCATGTGAGCCGGGCAGTGGTATTCACCTCTCCCAGCAGAGTGGGCGGCTTCAGCTCCTTGACGACAAGACAGACATGTATCGCTACGTTATCAACAGAAGCTGCTACGCTGCTGGGTTTTTGCCAAATGTCAAAGCCTAAACCATAGTAATACACAAACATACTTTTCCCTAATGCTATCTAGAATAGTTTATAATACAATTGGTAACAAACAGTTCAGAAACTTCCATGTAATGTATCAATGTTGTATGGTAGTGGGGAGATCCCAGATCCATTTTAAAGTCACCAATGTATTTTTCTACACAAAATAACTTATATTAACCAATGCATAATCACCTCGCTAATGTGGAGTTTCCACATTTTAATGAATCCATCATTTGATGCCGTGACCAGGACACAGAACTCCTCCGTGCTGAAGCAGTCAACAGCTTTTACTCTGAAATCACAAATTCCCCATTTTGTTTTCATTCACTAATAGACAACGCATGCAGCGTATACATAGGGCTAGATTATATATAGACGTGTATACAAAGTTGGGGAGGT
Organism: Mora moro; assembly: GCA_900303205.1. NCBI lineage: Eukaryota > Metazoa > Chordata > Actinopteri > Gadiformes > Moridae > Mora > Mora moro. Next base: position 9,008 of record OMNR01091860.1, read on the forward strand.
TTTGTATTGACACACAGTACAATAGGAAATTCAATGCAGTGCGTCTTCGGAAGTTGACGATGGAACATTTGTGCAGGGGTGTACCTGGTTTCATGTGCAGTGAATTCACAGAGCCACGTCTCTGTTCCCACGTCACACAGCCTCACCTTCTCATCATCTCCTGCAATAGCCAGGATGGAGTTCTAGAGGGGAATGGTAACAAAATACAGTCACAAATAAAAGAACACATTACCAGGCTTCGTTTTCTCAATGAACCCGTTGTTTCGACACGTCGCTTTGACATTTGTCTAGTCGCTTCGGACGAGTGTGCCAAGTAACAGTGAAAACTTACAGTTATGAACTTGATGGACGAGATCCTCTTGGGGTTTGTGATGCTTCCAGTCAGAGAGGCCGTCTCCAAGTCGTAAATGTCCACTTTGTCATCAATCACCACCACATACTTGTCACCTTCAGGGGACCATCTGACAATTTGTGCATCTGACAAAAGGGAAAGAGCGAGGAAACATTTTTTTGCGTGTCGCTTTAAAGGCAGAGGTAAAGAGTATAGTAGTTTCAGTAATATGACACATGACCAGGTGAAACAGGACTTTAAGGTGGGGATGTAGCAAACATAACAGGGTTGTATTTAGAGGAGGCCCCAACGGTGTTACCAATATGATTTGTGGTTGGAATGATATGCTCAGCCACTCAGACTTGGTGACATCATAGCAAAAACATTACAGTTTGAGAAGAGAAAAAAAAAATCCACCTTGAGAAACAAGACACAATATGATGCAACTTACTCATCTTTATGTTTTTGATAAAGGCTGCTCTTCCATCAATCAGATTCCACGTCCTAAACAAGGCAAAAGAGATGACAAAAGATGAGAATTTACACTGTAACACTTTGTTTGTCATATTTGACTGAATGACTCTCCTTCAGTTAATATTCCATGGAACTCACCTGAGGGTCTTGTCTGTTCCGACCGACAGCGCCAGTTTCCCAGAGGGGTGGACGGACAGCGATGACACCTGGCCTCTGGTTAAATAGATTTTTTGTCATTTTTCAAAAGGACCCGTTTGCCGATTAAACACATTGAGCCTACCGTTGTGGTAGTGGGGAAGAGTTTTTAAATAATGTAGTTTAACTTTCCAATACAATCTGTGTAATTCGATTTAGTTTACAACGGGTGCCACCAATGACACGTTTTGCATCACTTTGCTATGTAGGTGGTTGGCGGAGTGTTTTGACTACAAGCTGTTTAATCTATTTGAAGAAGCACACCCAAAAACACACCCCTTACCCCAACGGAGGGCTCAATGTGTGAATTTCGGCAAACTGATCCTTTAAGGTAAGTGTTAGTCTGGTCTATGGTCTTGATAGCGCCTCGTCCTCGACGTACTGACATACCTGTGAGCTTTGATGGACTTCAGGCACTCCCATTTCTTGGTGCTCCACACGCAGATGAGGCCATCCTCCCCGCCGCTCAGCAGGTGAGACGTGCCGTAGAACTCCAGACACGTGATGGTTCCTGGCCAAGAAGAACACACATCACACATTATGCAAAGAGACGGTGGCTATTGCTTGGTGCAGTTTGTAACACAACCAGCTGCTGGATACCCCTCTTCATACAATCCAAATGTTACTGCGTGGTGTCAATCATTATTTATGTTTTTACTTATTGTATTCCAAAACTTAAATACATGTTATGACAATGAAACATTTTTTCATTTTCTCAAGTAAAGGTAAATCATTATTGACACATGATCAGAGAGCGTCACGTTCAACTGATTTTTTACCATCGTGGTGAAGCAACGCTCCATGCTCAACTCCTTTCTTCATATCGTATAACTGTATGGTCTCATCTTTGCTGCCTGTGACAACAAATCTCTCACTCGCTGCGACAGCTGATATGGACGCAGTGTGGGCATGGTGTGTGAAGTCTGCAGTGGCTTTCCATTGCTGCAAAATATAACAATATTACCGTATTAGTCGTTACATTAAATCATCCATCAATAATATATGCAAGTTGTGCCAAGTTCAAATCAGCTTAGGGGAGACATTAACTGGACGTTCAGTCTCAACTAGGACTATTGGCTGTAGCGTCAGATGACATGGCATTCATCTAAATGTAAAACCAGGAAAGTTTCCAATCATATTGCACTTACAGTTTGCGATTCACTGGTTAACTTGTAACCAAATATTATCTGTTCATAGCTCCCAGCGACAACCTCCACTACATGGTCCATGCTGCCAGAGGAAAAGAGACCTCCACTAGTTTTAAATGGCCTCGCTGTATCTAACCTTACGTAAGAACGTAATACAACCTAGCAGTTTGACGTCTAAAACCTTTGGCAAATGACGATATAAGTGTTTTTTACAAATAACTCCATAAAACAGCTAGAACACATTTGGAAAACATTGGCCACAACGTGCGGAAAACCTGCGCATGCTCAAATCAGTTTCCTTCCGACGTCGGATACTGCTCGAATTTCAAAATAAAAGCTCGACCCTAATATCAAAGTAAAAGTTACGAAAAATAGCCATGGGAAGCGTTCCAGTCCAAAGTAAACCTCAATCTGAATGCGTCCCCCTCTCCATCACAGGTGTAACAATTCCTTAACCCGTTCATTGTATTTGATATACTTTAAGGCAGATGGTTGTTTTGATTAAACCCGTTCCCAGGCGCTCTCATCCCAGCTGGCAGAAGAAGAGAGGCGTTTCTCTGTGTTTCAATTGGTTGGCTGACTTATTTGAGCTTTGACTGACATCACAAGATAACAGTGTTGGGGAACTTCTAATTTAGATGCGACGACAGAGTTAACTTCGCTTTTTTTCTCTACACAAGTCATGGCAAGAAGGTAAGAATTTGATGGAAACACTCAAGATGGTTGACTACTAGACAATTTACAACAAATTGCATTTATTCCCTCAATCCGTCCAATAATCACATATTTCGAGCTGTATTTAGATACATTTAAATGTATTTATGATTTTATTTATTATGTATCTTTATATCAATTGGGAAACCAACATAGATTTCTTTCCTGAAGTCATTTGAGGTGGGTCCTTTGAAGAGGTCGGTTGTTTACTTGTTTACTTTGTTAAGAGCGTTCTCGGAGCATCAGCGTCTGCAGGGTTAAAAGTCAAAGGGTATGGCATGTATGGCATGTACAAACCTGGCTTTAATCAGCGGGCAGAATTACACGAGAGACACAACATGATACACTGCCTGAGCTTGTGCAGAATTCAGCAGGGTTTCAAACAATGTTCCGCATTATGAGAGGTTTTTTTTAAAATTTATTCCAATGTGTTCTGCTTTTATCTCAGCAGATCGTCCCCCTTCTTGTCATTTTCTGGTGCTTACTATTTTCAGTGCGCCACGCATCCGCTCTCTCAACATGCATGCATGGGTGTGGTCTTTCGTTTTATGTTTCCTTTTATCCACCTGGTAAAGCTAGTGGTGAACCAATAACAATGTTGGACAATGATGTGCAAACAAACAAAAGGACAGGCCTACTGTAGTATGAATTTGAGCTACACTCTGAAAAGAACAGCCCTCTAAAAAGACCCGACTAGTGCTGTTTTATTACCCAGGAATGCATGCTATTATGATGCAATATCATGTTGTGAATATTGTGAAGATTTTGTTATAGCTAACGGTATGTTACAGCAATACTATCTTATAGTCTTTGACCTTTTGAGTCAAGGAAAGTTCACAAATACTGACATGATTGTGTTGTATCTCTGCATTGAACTTCGTACCGTTTGTTTTTACTTTCTGCCGTCATTTAATGAATAATTTACAGTAACCAATAAAGTTATCTTAGAGAACTAAAGCAAGATTGTAGTTGTAGCTAGAAGGGGAGGGGGTTGGACATCGGTTTTCGGTTTTCCACTTTTTAACAACAGTTGTTGTTGTTGTTGTTGTTGTTTTTCATTGTAAATGTTTTGTTTTTTCAACGTCACAGGGCCCCTAACCAGGAGCTCTCCGAGGTCTTCAACCAGCTCTGGCGTCTTGACACCAACCGCCTCCAGCCGGGTAAAGATTACACCATCTGCCTCCAGGTGAGTCCCCATGACGACTGTGCCTCTCTCTCCTTTGCAATGCAAAGCATTCAGTTGAAGACGGGGGGAATTGTATGGTATTGTCTTCCGTTGTTGTCTACGGAGCTGTAAAACCAAATTTATTTACATGTATATTGGTAATTATACTTATGGTATTACTAGTGGCCATTATATTTTGATTCACATACACACACAATATCAAATTGTGAAAATAAAAAAGGCCTCTCTCGTGTGGTTGTTCGCTAATGAGTTGATGTGAATTTGAGTTATTAAACATGTTTTTCAAGGCTACATGGCTAGATGTAAACACTGTACACGGTTGTGTGGAACTCAGGGAAAGGCCGGTTACGTGGCCCGTGGCAGCAACTACGCCCGAGACAAAGCCAGGGCATCGCTCTTCTCCTACGTCAACGAGGAAAAACTCCAAAGCATCGACACATATGCCCGTAAGCTCCCTCTTTTAATAGCTATAGCTATTACTCACAGAACTCGTGGTAGTTCCAAGACCTCGAGAGAGCTAATAAAAAGTTGTATTTTCTTTTTTTTTGCCAAGATTTCATCAACTTGCTGGACAACTATGAGACGTCCACAGGTGTCTGGGAGACAGTCACTTCGGAGGAGAGGATGGAGAACCATCTCTTCCTGGACGCCATCTTGGAGACGGATGTCATGAAGGTGTTTGCTCCTTGTGTCATGAGGTGTCATCCTGTGAATATCCTCAACAATGTTCACACTCATCCTGCTATGTTGTTTACATGTAGCGCTGTGCTAAATGTCAATGTGGGGTATTTGGTGGGTGGCGTGTACAAGCAGTGACATGGTCAATATTAGGGACAATAGTTAAACAACAGTAGCCTACTTAGCCTAGCCTAGGAGAAAAAGGTGAAATATTTTCAAGCCATTCATAGAATTTATTCCCTAGTGGGTCATAAATTAATGCAACCAGAACATTAACGCATACCTTAAGTTTAGAGACATACCAGAACATGTGCGTACTTGTATTACAGTAGTGGTGTTTGACTAAAGTTGGGCTTTAACTTTTTTCCCTCCTCCTCTATGACACAGCATGCTCACGAGTACCTGGTCAGAGAGGGCCGTTCTTCTTCAGACCCCATGAGGTTCAAGAGACAGCTCTATGACATCTGGTTCCGTCTGTACCACCGCGACCGCAGTGGAAGGTCAGTCACTCCAGGGGGTGCTAAAGGGCGTCTGAGATGTAGTAAACAATGTAGCCCAACCCAGAGTTTGAAACCTTTACTACTATTGGACCAATGTTTGATAGCAACATTGGTTGCTATCAAAGGCTATCTGTATGGTATACCTTACATAAGAGCCTTACTTGACCCTTTTATAAAATTCAAATTCAATGAATTTCAAATGTAGTCAAATTAAATTGAAATTAGAATTTTACGTCAGCCTTTATTAAACATGCAGCTTCGAGGCTTACCTTTGCAGAGGTCAATGGAGGATTATTCTGTACTTCATGGTTTCTATAAGCCCATGGTGAATGCATAACGAAAGCCCTCCTCATTCCCCATCCAGGGAGGATTCCTGTGGATTCGAGCATGTGTTTGTCGGGGAGACCAAATATGGGCGGGAGGTCATGGGACTCCACAATTGGGTCCAGTTCTACCTGCAGGAGAAACACAGCCATATTGACTATAAGGGCTACAAAGCAAGAGGCCACAAAAACACAGTAGGCCAACCATGCCATGCTATTCTGTACATAAATGCATCAATGGCTGTCATTATATTATCACACTGCAGGACAGTTAGCTTAAATCGATTAAAAATAGAATGCCCTGTGGTGTATAGCTGATGTGTATAATTGTTGCTTTTCCACATTTTCTTTGGAATCAACATAATTGATCATTACCATATATTGTGATAATTATGATAATTATGATTGTTGTTCATTATATTTTGGAACTGCTATACTTTTATAGGCTACTGCACCTCCATTGAATTTTTTTTGGCAAGGTGATATTAAACATGACTTTGGAGTCTTGTTCAGCTGTTTGTGTTTACCGTTTGACTCGCAGCCAGATGAAGACGACCACGTCCTGAACCTGCAGTTCAGCTGGAAGGGGCTGGTGAAGCCAGTAGGGGGCTCCTTCATCGGGGTAAGTCCTGAATTTGAAGTGGCCCTCTTCACCATCGTCTTCCTCACATCTACGGAGAAGATGACGTCGGTGCTTGTGAAGGTGGATGAGTACGAGCTGGAGATAGTTGTATACCGGCATGGCCAATCTATTGGGACATCCTATCCCAAACTGCTCAGCAACAACAACTGAGATCTGTAACATTTCTTTATGCTAGCATGCTTTATATATATATATTGTATTCTAATTATGGGAAAATAAAAAAATGTTTACCCTTGACCCAATGTACCATTATGAAAAAAATATGGCTTCCACTTCCTCTGATTTTGCACTACACTTGCAGATAAAGCATGCAAAAGCCTATAACCAAAAACGCATTGAGGTCAATGTTGTACACTGATTTGTTTATCATGTATGTATGTGCTAACACAAATAAAATCGTTTATCTAAAAAAAAAACTATGTTGTTTGACAGTTTAGTGGCTATGCGTCATTCATTCCGACCACCGTTACTTTATGCATGTCCCTAAACGCTCCCACGTCCCGCGCATGCGCACACAGTGATACTTGGGAGGGGGAAAACAAAACTGACCGCATCTCCGGGACTGAGGGGAACCAGCAACCAGAATAAGTGGCGAATGAACAGGTAGAGTACTGAGCGGTTCGCCAAGTAACAGGACATATATCTCACGACCGTAACAAAACCGAATCCAGCCGATTGTGGTATGCTTCTAATGGCAGTCCCCTTACACGTGTAAGTGCATGTTTATGAACTTTAGCTTAGCTAGCCGCTATGACAGCCAGCGGGGCTAACTTCAACGTTGGTCAACGCTAGCTATGAACGACAGAGGAAGCCAGAGCACCACTCCTTGTTGGGCTGAGGCACCTGACGAGCCCTCACATGGTGTTGTTGGCAACACGCTTGTTTACATCGGGTCGTGCCGATCGTACAGACTGTCCGTTTCGTCTGTGTTTCTAGGTTAACAGTCCACAGCTGTATGTCAAGTTGGGGTTGTTGACGAGCCAAAATATGTTTGGGAAAAAGAAGAGGGCACCCATGCCCAAGGGTCAGGGCGCTGCCGCAGCCAAACAGGTAAACGAGACGAGCTAATAACTAATTCGGAAATCAATGCGTCTATCACTAAGTGTAGTTAGCCAAGTTAGCTATATGTAATGTGAGTATTACGTCTTCGTTCCAGATGGGTCTGTTTGTTGACTTGAGCCCAGAGGAGATGCTTATGGGTATGGATGACAACCTGGACGACCCGTCTTTAGAAGCAGAGCTCCTTGCAATCACTGGGGGCAAACCCCCTGCTGGTGGAAGGGCAAAGCAGAAGGGGAAAGGTTAGTACCGCAATCTGTTATTCATTTCAGTGCTCAAAAACTAGTTATTTGAGTAATGCATGTACGTGTAGTATGATTTTCTGCTGCGGGGTCAATTGTCAAGCGACGTTTTGATGGATTTGTGTTAATTTTCGTTCAGTCAACAGTCGTCTTAAACGTATATTACATTGATGAGAAACCATCTGTTTGTACAGCCCCTTTGCCAATGGAAGACATCGCAAGAATGGCCGACGACTGTATGATAGACTTGGACGGAGATGACGATGACGACGACAACCTGGAAGACGACGAAGACCTTTTGGTTGGTTCTCATCCACAAGTTGTCACTAAATAGCTCACGCTTGATCTCAGCCGTGCGTAGTTAACATTTAGTCACAACCTGGTGTTGGTGTTGCTGCTGCTCATTATTCTCACGGTTGTTTTAAACCAGGCCGAGTTACAGGAAGTGGTGGGTGAGGAGGAAACTGAGGATGCAATGATGGGTGACTCCACTTCCTCTGCCACTGCCGAATCCTCTCCAGCGAACACACCGGGGTCCCCGTCGACGCAGGTGGGATGCTGCCCTTGACTGATTCGTGTCAGCTTCCTCACACACTGAAAGGAAAGACTTGCAGAGAAATGGCGATAGACTCTTGTCCCAAGAGATCACCGGGAACATTCTCATATACTTGGTTAGCGTCGTAAACCAGTTTTGTCAGAATCAGAGCGATAACAACTGGATTCTCTTTTGTTTGACTGTTGAATTACCCTTTTTTCTATGGCCAAAGGGGACGATGGTGCAATTTTTATTTAATCGTGACATTTAAATTCACTTCATTATGATTTGGTCGTGTGTTTGTTTAGAGGGAAACTTTGCCGCTTTTCAACCTCATCTCTTATCTATCTGCATTAGGGATATAGTGTGAAAAACGCTTGCAGTTGTTGCTCTCTCACCCCCTTCTCGATGCTCTCACCCCCTTCTCGATGCTCTCTCACCCCCCTCTCGATGCTCTCTCACCCCCTTCTCGATGCTCTCTTACCCCCTTCTCGATGCTCTCTTACCCCCTTCTCGATGCTCTCTCACCCCCTTCTCGATGCTCTCTTACCCCCTTCTCGGTGCTCTCTTACCCCCTTTCCACCAACGTGAACCTAGTTGTGGTTCTGGGCTGGTGCTGGTGCTGGTGCTGGTGCTGGTGCCGGTTCACAGCTGGTTCAACTGGAGAACCTTCTAAGAAGCGGTTTGCTTTTTCCACGGGCTAGAGAGCCACGCTATTATGCCACCGTATACGCCTCCACTTTCCCAGAAACGGCCCAACAACAACAACAACAACAACAACAGTGTCTCCAATACATTGATTTATTTGTGGCAGCCTGCCACAAATATAACATTAACTGCCACGGGACAGGCTGTAGAAAATAGGTTTGTTCGCCAATGTTTAGTAGCTGGCCAGGTAGGCGGAGTCCCCCACGCGTTCGACAAGTTTTACAATAATGATCTCCCGCCAGGAATGTCCTGACATCAAAACTGAAAGTGAAATGCATGGTGCTGCTGTGGTGGATATTGGCTATTCAACAGATATTCACGCTCTGAATTAGAGGTATGACTGCGGTGAACTGAAGACGCGGTCACCGGTAGAGTCCAGTGTGTCTAGCTAGTGTCTACCTGCCCAGGAGACGGGGCTTCCAAGCCGTCGGGCAGCAGCACTCCTCTCTGTAGAGCCATCGTTTGGTCAACATTTCTACACAATCGGTGAAATACAAAGTACCCTGCCCCTAACTAAAACGCAATTCAACTGGATTCATCATGTTTCAAAATCTCCCCAATGGATATAACATTAAAATCGCTGCTTACAAGTGTAGCCTGCTAGCTCTACAACAGCAAAAAGCAGGTTGCTATTGACAGTGATTACATTCAAGAAGAAAGGTAATTGCTTAAAACATTTTGATTCTTATTAACACTGAATGTAAGATGATCACGATAATCCAGCCCCTGGCGTAAGGGGTTCTTGGTTCTCGACCAGCCAAGTGTTGGTGCCGCTCTGGAACCACTTTTGTGGTTCCTCAACACGGAGGAAAGGTAAACATTGTCATTAGCATATACTACCCACATTGAAATGATACAAAGCTGGTTGAAAAGCGACAAAGTACCCCTTTATCAAGCTGCTTCAAACTACCAATGGTGGTGGTGGTGGTGGTGGTTATATTTGGTGTACTTTTCCCCACACATCAGGAGTCAAAGCCCCCCGCAGCCCCAGGCAGTCTTCAGCACACCCTGGAGGAGAGGAGAGCCATGTACAAGACTGCCCTGGAGAACGCCAAGGCAGCCGGCGAGTCCTCGAAAGTCAGGAGATACGACCGAGGCCTGAAGGTGGGCGGGGTTTAATTACCAGGTGCATTCAGGCTGCGTTCAGGACAACTCGGAACTCTTAGACTTGACTGCTTGGGAATTTCCGGCCTCAATAGAGGATATCCAAATTTTTGCATTTATGTAGAATGTTGCTTTGTATCAATAACTTTTTCTAAAAATTTTATACGAACACACGTATGATTACAAACCCCAATTGTAGTTCGTTAACACGCAACATTAAGTTAACAAACGCAATGTTAAACCAAACCAAGTTTCTTTCTGGCTCTGATGTCAGTGCTGCGTGCTCACGTCTGAGCTCTGAAAGAACGGCCGCATTCTAATTTGTTCTGAACGACGCATCTCAACGGCTCTTAACAAACACGGCAAAATATGCTTCAGACGCTGGAGACCATGGTGACTGCCGTGAAAAAAGGACGCAGCGTGAACGAGGCAGAGATCCCTCCTCTGGTTTCCACCGGAGCACCCCGGCCTCAAGCGTCCGAGCCCCCGGAACCTCCGGCGGCCCAGAGCGCTCCCCCAGACCAGCAGGAGGAGCCGGAGGCAGCAGAGCCAAGCAAGGAAGAGGAGTGCTCTTCTTCTGCTGCTGTGGCCACCGTGAGCAGCCTGCCTTCCCCTGCGGTGGAGGCAGAGCGACCCACTGGTAAGTACGGCACCGTTGACCCCATGACAATAGATGGATGTGGATCTTTTTACTTTTTCGCTAAAGTAATCTAATGTCACTGAGGCTGTACAGATTTATTGAACAATTTTTGACATTTTTGTTGGTACTTGTTAAAACCAACGATCAGGCTGGCGATGTTATGACAACAGAGAGTGTGTGTGTGTGTGTGTGTGTGTGTGTGTGTGTGTGTGTGTGTGTGTGTGTGTGTGTGTGTGTGTGTGTGTGTGTGTGTGTGTGTGTGTGTGTGTGTGTGTGTGTGTGTGTGTGTGTGTGTGTGTGTGTGTGTGTGTGTGTGTGTGTGTGTAACAGTGTGTATTTATTTCA
>OMNR01091863.1:0-24831 GCA_900303205.1 Mora moro
AGACGGGGGGAGGGAGAGGGGGAGACGGGGAGAGGGAGAAAGAGAGGGGGAGAGAGAGGGAGAGAGAGAGAGAGAGAGAGGGAGAGGGAGAGGGGGGGAGAGAGAGAGAGAGAGAGAGAGAGAGAGAGAGAGAGAGAGAGAGAGAGAGAGCGAGAGAGAGGGATTGGAAGAGGGAGAGGAAGAGAGAGAGAGAGGGAGAGAGAGAGAGCGGGAGAGGGAGAGGGAGAGAGAGAGAGAGAGAGAGAGGGAGAGAGATAGTCTTTTAGTGGTGCAGTTCAATATCAATATCATTCAGAGCAGTGTTTCCCATACATTGATTTATTAGTATTGACCACCACATATTGATTTTCTATTTGTCGTACTATTTAAAATGGGTAAATCCATTCTAGAGCTGCACATAGCACATTGATTCACTCAGCCCCTCCTTCCCTGCTCTCTCTCTCTCTCTCTCTCTCTCAACGGACCTGTCTGTGAAAGCCCCTCCCCTCCGTGCACACTCAGTCTAACCATGATCAGCCCGGAGGAAGTATTGTTGTGTTTGGCCCATCCCTGAGTTCAGGAATGGTTCGCATGGTGAACCTCTGCTGCACAAATGTGTCCAAAACGGATGCATTCAAGTTAACAGATAAGATAAGTTTGTCTACCTGTCAATCTGGGAGACCCAACTCTTAGGGTATTACAGTATATACTTTATACTCCCCACCACCACAAGCACAATGTCACTCTGTGGGGAACACCGCAGGACTGTTGTGTGCTAAGTGTCCAGTGCTCCTCACCCGGGGGTCTGGTTGAAGAGAGGGACGAGGGGCCCTGGTGGGTGGAGGTGGAGGCGTTGGCGGTAGCGTTGCGCCCGGGGGCCAGGGGCTGGAAGGACCCGGGGATGTGCTTGACGGCGGAGAGAGAGCGTCCCTGCCGGCCCTCCTGGGGGTCCGGTTGGTAGAGGGGGAAGCCCAGGGACTTGGTGGCCCCGTCTCGCTGCCCCAGAGAGGAAGAGGAGGAGGAGGAGGAGGAGGAGGAGGAGGGGGACGAGTAGACCACGGTGTTGTCGGTGTTGAGGCCAACGTCCTGAATGGAGAGTGGAGAGGAGGAAGATTTAAGGTTATAACATATAGGTTATAACATTTGAAACATTCTCATTGCTGTAGTAAAGTATTAGACAAAAAGATGACAATATCAGTCACAATATTCAATTTTTTGCATCATTAATAAGAATAGTAATTAATAAGAACATTGTACTACTAATTAAATGCGGAAAACAAGAGTAAAACAGAGTAAGAAACACCCGATTAATTAATTATCCATATAATGCAGATTCTAAAGAGTCATGAATAAGCATATTGCTTCCATACTTTCACCCAACCCTAACCCTAACCCTAACCCATCTATTTACAACAAGAACTGCAGGTTAAGTGAGTACCATCAAAGTTGAGTCCTACCTTGTGTCTCAGAGTGGGAATAATCCTCTCATAGAACTCAGCATGAGGATGAGCCTCCTGAGACCACCAAGAAGAGAATGCACGTGAGAAGAACACCCATCAGATAGATGCCAAACCACCATCATTGTTACGGAATGTGTTCAGCCAATACTACAACACTATGCCATTGTTAAACAATCACATCATTTCTAATATACACCATCTACACCAAACTAAAGACAAAGACTATTGATCAAAACAATTGTGTCTATAGTACTGTATACTTGATTATTAACACATCTCTATAAGCTCTATAAAATGATTGGCAAAACCTTTAATATTAAAATTACAATTAACGTATTATTGGTACTAGTGCAGGATCAATCAGCTATTTGTTATGGCGATGATGAGTTTAAAGAGAATGGGAAGCATGTTGTATTATGCATTAGGTATAATGTTGTCAAACAGTGGGCTATGTGTACAAGGCAAACACAGGTAAATATAAGTCAGTAGACCAAGCTGTCATGTAATTCATAACAGTTATTCTCCAAATCGCTTGGACATGGATTCAGGACCAAGGTCGTATGGTCATTCCAAACCGTATGGCTTTAAGGGGAACTTTGCCGGCTTTGTATCATTGTATCAAGATTTTGCATCTGCGCCCGAAACACAGAGAGCATCGGCAACAACAATATCCCTAATGCGGACAGATAGAGATGAGGTTGGAAATCGGCGAAGTTATCCTTTAAGTATCATGCATTACCCGTACATTAATTGGTAATATATTTAAGGCAAAATTACAATTAGGAATTACTAATTATTAATTAGGAATCTGTAGACAATGGAATAAATAGCATCTTTGGCATTTACATCTGATGTGATGTTCATACGACTGTGACCCCCTTTCTTGTTCAACAGTCAGTCAAACTGAGAAACATGAAGCACTCAAAAGGTACACAGAGCACAAAAACACTAGGTACGCCAAATAATACATAGAAGTTGCATAACAAGTTGCATAACTGCATAGAAGGAGGCAGACAGACCTTGATAAGCATGTCCAGCTCCATCCTCAGGCTCATCACTTCCAGGGTTACCCTGGCAACCTGTCCCACATCAGGTTCCACCACATCATCGGGGAAGCTGAGACCATCCAGCTGCTGGTTGGAGTAACCATAGAGACATAGCACCGCTCTGCCACCCTGCAAGTGAGAACACATAGGAGGACGAGAGAAGACTTGTGTGTATGTAATCAAGAGAAAGTACAGTAAATAAGAAACTGAATATCCTATATTTCCCAAAAGTCCAAGTTCAATCATTTGCCACAAATGACACATTTAGTCATTACATGGACATTACATCTGAAATAATGAGAGTGAAAGTGAAATGACCTTCCTTCAATCTGTGTGGACATGAAGTCACGTGACCAAAAATAAATCCCTGATGGAAGTGGAAAGCTTTAGTGTAAAGTTGACATTAGAAGGTTATTTGTAAGTTCCTAGTTTAGTATCGGTTTGAGGACTCCCACGGGGCCATTCATCAGGTACTAACTGGAGATTCAAATCTCATTTGTTTACTGTAGTCGTCACTGTTTCACGGCACATCACTTTTGCTCAAGATCAACTGGGGGTTTTACTCTCTAAATCAATTTGGTCAATGGTTAAAGAATGAAAAATCTTATATTTAACAACAGTGATGGCTACAGTGCAAAATAAGTTAAAGCAACAAAGTTGGTTGCCGATGGCTAGAAGAAAAATGAAAACAGCAACGAAGATATGTGTAGAGAAAGAGGGAGATCCACTGATTCTTTCAGACACTTCACTGCAAGGTAACACAACACATTCAAGAGTGTGGACATGAATAATGAAGTTGGTATGCTGTGAATCTCACTTTATCACAACGTTACCTGAATAGCATCGACTGTGGCCCTGAACACTGGGTTGTTGTGTTTGACCGTCCTCCAGTACTTAGGCCGGTTGGGATTGGTCAGATTACAGCCGTACTTTTCCAGGATATTCAGTACTGTGGAAAGCCTGTGGAGGGACGCCAGGGTCTGACGGTGGTACAAGAGGAGGTTAAAAAAACACATAAAAGCAGGAAAAACATATGAATGTAAAAGACTGAAGATAGAAAATAAAACATAGAAAATTGGGCATCATTGTAAACAAACTCCATTTTCCCATACTGTATCAAGTCTCAAAACAACAGTATGGATCATGGATTATAGATTGATATAAAAGTTGTAGTAGTTCATTTAAATGCATTTTCAACATTATCATCAACAATATCCCATTGAATCGTGAGCCTTTATCCTGATAAATAGTGTCTTGGTGAATTCTTCTTATCCACCAATGCACAGTATTATTTATTACTTGAGAATGGAGTTTCAGACACATACAGCACCTCATACATTAAAGATACACATGCGCAATCTCCCCCACCTCCTTCCTGTTACTGCCGAAGCTGTTCTCCATAACCATGGTCTCGGCAGAGATGAGGCAGTACTTGGAGCAGGGGGGTAAGGGCAGATTGGCCATGGCGTTCACGCCGGCGCGGACCTCCACCACCGAACCCCCCGAGTACAGACACAACTCAGCCTGCATGCGCACCTTGTGCAGCTGCTCTGACAGGGACGCCATCGGATACACCTATGATGGTCGAAAAAGAAGCTTCACATCACATCTGAGACAGAGGGACAGCTAATTTATATAATCAATTAATTTCCCCCCTCCCCCATAAAAGTGACATAATTTAAGATGTATTAGAAACAGGAGAGTGGTAGGGAAAGGGGAGGTGATAAGACAAGACCTTTTGGGGACCCACTGGGCTATGGTTTATCTGTCACTACAGATTAGACGCCGCTGGCATCAATCTTGGGATGAATAGTTAGTTGTAACTATGGGCAAACAGTTAACACGCAGCCACAACATGCCCCCATGCTGGTCACCTTTGCACCAGGCATCACCACCCGATGACACATTGTAATAGCATATGGTTCTTACATTACTAACATATTTATTACTAATAAATATGTACGAGGGCAGGATCAATGAGGCAATTTGTTATAGCAATGATGAGAGTAGTTTAAAAAGCTAGTTGATCATAATTATCCCCACCATGACAGTAAGTATGTTGTGTTCGGTGTTATGTTGTGAAACATTGGGCTAGGTGTGCAAGGTAAATACAGGCAGATACAAATCATTAGACCAAGCTGTCATGTAATTCATAATATCGTTGTTATTATCCACATCGTTTGATAGGAGAGGGATCATCCAAACCGGGTCATGCATTCAACAACATGGGTATATAAGGAAGACATTTAAGGCAACTTGGACACAGCATACGTGCAGAGTTTCTGGAGTCAACTAGGTACTGAGGAGATTACTCGATGATTGCAACGGTTTATGTTGTGTTTGCGTTACCTTTTATGATGTGAGGTGACAACAACGCAATGAAATCACGAGTCGTCAGTTCCTTTTCACTGGTCAACTATCGACGCCTCTTTCGTTTCATTTCAGTTCACAGCATGTCATGTAACTTGACGGGGAAATACAGCCTACATGTGAAGTCATAGTGGCACTGCAAAGGCGTTTATCAATCAAACCCTACAGTCAAAGGAGGGCTGAATAAGCAGGGGTATGAAAATGAAACCAAACCCAACCAAATCAATGTTTCCAACGAAAGCTGCCGTAAGTCGCTGCTGCCGTCGTAACGCTGTGGGGGTCGGCGGCGTCATACTATACTGACACCTAGCGGTGGCTAGAGGCAGTGCTTTGGGAATAAACAAGGAAAAGTGAGGTGAAAAGCAACCACTTCTGCAAATATGTGTGCGATCTAATACGGATTGGGGTATGGTCAATATGTAAAATAACATTCAATATCATTTACAATATATAGATGTGTTAATGTAATGCGTAGCATAGCCAAGGGATATCCCATAACTAGTCGATAGCACCTGAAGGTAATACAGGTGATTAATTGTAGATGGCTATTGGCGCCCCAGGTGATAAAGGCGTGACGCCAGCGGCTGACGTGTTGCTGTAAGTTTGTGCACACTCCTCAACCACTGATCCCCTACAACACCTTATCACCAGTAAGTTGTGGAGCGAGTCTTTATTATTGTCATGTCGCACAGCAGTCATAGCGGAGGAGCTGCACAACATCATAGTAGTAAATTGGTCCAGTGCTGTTACCATACGGTTTTTTTTATCATGCTTCAGCCATAGATAGACCTAGATAGGCCTACAATATAAAGGGTCATTTTATTGACAAACCATTTGAGTCAATGACGTAAAATCCAGCTTGCAGTCACATTTCACTGCTTTTACATGTGTTTTACCAGCATTGCGGTGTGTACATTGTGTGCAGCGTCTCTCTGCCCCTGACCTACCAATGGCAGGTGAGTAGCCTACCGCACCTTTCTAAACTAAACCCAACAACGAGACGCATGACCAATCCGCAATGCAATCAAGCTACCAACCATGAATTAAAACTGTTCTAATGGATGATACTTAATTATTTTTCCGACTTTTTGCCCCTACCCCTTTTCTATCGATACGACATGGCCACATTGATAACCATGAACAACTCTGTGGAAATTGGTCCATATTCTGATTGTATTACATTACTAGAATTCCTTTACTTGACAAAACATCACTGTAAAAAGCAATGACAAGAAATTCCATTTCACCCTTTGTCAGCCAATACACACGGGCTTAACCAATACACACGGGCTTAACCAATACACACGGGCTTAACCAATACACACAGGCTTAACCAATACACACAGGCTTAACCAATACACACAGGCTTAAACCAATACACACGGGCTTAACCAATACACATGGGCTTAAACCAATACACATGGGCTTAAACCAATACACACAGGCTTAACCAATACACATGGGCTTAACCAGTCTTAAACAAGGTTCCACATGATGAGTCCCCATTTTTGCCACAGTATTTGTGGAATTCTATCACAGACTTGCAGGCGGGTACAAAATGTCCTTTCCACAAGAATATGTAAAGCAGATGTAAATGTTTGTCTCCTCACAGACATGAATAATCCTCCTCACTCTCTGGGTTTACCACTCTCCCACTATCACCACCATGTTAACCACTGGACATCATGTTACTATGGTCCACCACCAAGCCAACCGTATTACTTGTTCCAATGGAATATGAATCCTTACAACCAGTATGGCCACGCTGCATCAGGTAAGCAAAGACCAGTACCACAAAACTACATCAAAGGCACCAGTTTAAAGCTGCAATCAGCAATTTTTGCTCTCAATTGAACACAATTGAATCAAAACAAAGTGGGGCGAGCAAAAATTGCTGCTTGCAGCTTTAAGCTCTTTATCGAAAGGGATGTGAGCAATATAGGGCTTTGTATGACTTGTATGGAGGGTACTGAGTTTTTTTTTTAATAGCTTTTGTTTCCATTGTTGATGTGACTGACAGTTTCCACAGGACTTAGGAATGCAGTATTACTACACTGCTACACTTCTACACTGATGGTGATGGTGTTTGATCTAAATTCAAATGCTGAATGCAAAAAAAACAGAATGCCAAGGATCTTTTTTATTTTTTTATTGTGACATTAGCAAAAGCTTTGTGTATATTCTTAGGCCACAAGCATGAGCCATTTAAGACAAGAGTCATGCTTTTGTCTTCATGTCCAGCTTCGCCGCTCATGCGTCCACACATGTCTGGGTATCCTGGATATGTGACGCCACAGGCCCCGATCTACCCTGTGGACTATAGACGTGTGTTTAACTCTCGCATCTCCTTGCCCCTTGCCAATGATTTTCATGTAAGACTCATTTATGCAAATATTTTCATGAATGTTGAAGCCATAAAACGAGAATGAATGTTTACACTCCCCTTATATAAAGTGTGCAGCAGGATAATGCACAGCTGGCTAACACGTTTTTTTAGTTTTTAAAGGAAGTGAAACTGCCCCATTCTTAGTTGTATCATATTACACCATCTGTTGCTTTACTCTCAAAATTAAAGCATACACCCTCGATCAGTTCAGGGCATTTCTCTAAACAATATACATGGTCAGTAGGGTGAGGAGATTTCAGTGAAAAGCAGTTTTCCATCTTTCATGGAACCAGGTTTCATGGAACACAAATGTGCATACCTGAGCAGTGAAGTGCCTAAAATCACTGAATAGAAAGTCCTAAACATGCTGCCTCAGATGGGAGTGTGCAGCCCTACAGTGATGTTGACATTTGGTCACTTGCAGTATTTTCAGTATCGATGGTGAATGGTTGAGTTCCACCCACATCCATTTGAATATGCCTGAGCAACACTTTAAGAGCAGTCATCCTGTTTTTTTTTTCCTCCTTTTCTACCAGAGCCGCCATCCTCGAGAAATGACGAGCTCAGAGGTTCAAACGGACCCAAGTGATCCGCTTGGCAAGCTGGTTGACCGTCTGGACGGGCTAAGCACCAAGGAGGAACAGGAGGGGGACAGGGAGACGAAAGACGTTCCTAAGGCTCCTCCATCTGCCTGGGTGATGCGTTGTTTCCCTAATATTGGAGAGCGAAAGGAGACCTGTGAGTTATTGTTAAAGCTATTTGGTCATTTGTAAACTCCAATGTTGCGTTAGTACATCACTTAGATCCGAGGTTCTGAACCTTTTCAGGCTGTGAACAATCATCGTACAATCAGATTGGTAACAATGTATTAGTTTTCTTCACATTTTTGGAAATGCTCTTGCTTTTCCAAAAATGTGTTTTGCTGTGTAATTGTAATACTATGTCTAATGGCTTTTTATTGAGTGAAACTGTAATGTCATTCATTGTACAAAACTTGTACTGTCGGATTATCACTGAATGCAATAATGAACCAATTCGATAAACGTACTAATGTGCTTAATGAGCCTGTTCTGACCTGCAGCCCAGAGAAGACCCATCACAGCCCAGAACACAGCGGCCCCACCTGCTGACAAGGTGACATGTGTTCATGAGGAGCCCTTGACTGACCAGTCACGGTCCACCCTCAGTGAGCCGGGCTGGGCGTCCTGGACCCTAAACACTGGGTCTCGCCCGTCTGACAGCCAGGCTGCCATCTCCGGAGTCCAGGAGTCCTTGCCCCTTGATGCCGCTTCGGTGAATGAGGAAGACGAGGAGGCACAGGAGACGCTCTGCTTGGTGCGTGTGAACTTATGTGACGTTAAGTGATGGACAACAGAAATCCATAATTGACTGAAATTTTCTGCTAATTATGTTAAGGGTTATCAAGGTTTGCATTAAGTATCAGAAAAGTATGTTCCATGGATTCAGACCACACCCCTACAATCATTCCAAAGTTTATTAGCTGACTTTGAGATGTATATTAATATACTTTTAAGACATTCGGTAGGTGTGTAGTGGATACAACCCTCTGTGATATGTTATGGTTATTGTACGTTGTTAGATCCTGTTGTCCATCACTTTGACCTATGTCCAACCCGTTCCTGATCCATAATGCAAGCAAAATAAATTACTGACTTGCATAATTGCATTCTTCAACAAAAAATCCTGAAGCTTTATTAAACAAATTACTTTATTACCCTCCCTCTCTGTACAATAAACTGAAGCCATAATGTAGGCATTGTGCGAATGAATTTCCATTCAGACACAGGCCAATGGAATGCAGGTATTGGAGGACGCTAAAAATGGTTCTTCGTACACTTGCTTGAATGTCTAGAGGAAGTGATTTAGTAATAACTGTTCATGGTAGGATTACAGCTGTTTATTACAGATAATCACAGCTGTGCATACAAACTCATCAAATATCAGGATGATCATTGTAGGTCTAGTGTGTAAAATGACAAATGTAAAGCCAAAGAGGATGCCATATTGTCTGTATTATGTGACATGAATCATTTTATTATAAGGCAGCTGCAGAGGATCTTCCCTATCAGATCTTGAGATTGCCAAGTGAAAAGGTGAGCAGAGAAACACTATTTCAATCAATTGCATGAAACGATTAAGAATGATGATTTTCAATACACTGCTAGAGTTATTGTCTGTTAATAGCAGACTAAATAAAAAATAACAAACTGACCATATAAAGAGTCGTACAATAGGCCCTAGATACTAGTACATTTTACTAGTATACAAGTCTTGTTTATGATTGGCCTCTGCTACAAGAAAGTAGTGGCAGAGCCAGGCTGGTTTCAGAGGGGGCTCATCTGTCACATGTTGGAGTAAGGGGCTCTGCTCACTTGAGATGATGATGATGAACATACTGCTAGTCAAGGCTGGGGTTATTGTGTATGCGCCACCTACACACAGTGCTGTTAATGTTCATCATTGTGTTTTTTTAAATGTTGCAGGTAACCACAAGAATATTGCAGCAAGACCAACCTCTGTGGCTATTTGACCCCAATACTGCAGGCACTCATCTACTACCTCACCTGTCCCTGGAAAGCACTAGCATGACCTACAGTGGCTACACCAGTCAGTCTGTCCAGGTAATTTCAATTTAATAAAAATGTAACCAAACATTAAAATCGAAAAAGGTTATTGAGGTTGTTTTTTCTGATGTTATTACCTCTAGATATGCAAATTAGGGCCAGTGGCGTCATCTAGATCTTAATGTAACATTTGGTTGACAGGTTCGCACAGGGCGCCAGAGTGTCTTGAGTTTATCAAGTGATGAACCACCATCCTCTGGAGAGGACGTTTGCCCTGCAGACATCTCTGCAAGGAAACGCAGCAGCAACGAGATTGTGTTCCCGGGCGGAGGCCAGGTGGCTGTGGAGGTGAATGCCGCCGTCCGCAGCGCAATGGGAGACTCTGGAAAGGAGAACGGTGTTCCACTGATAGCTCCACAGTTGGAGGGTTCTGAGGCGGGTCAGGACCTCTGTGCTTGCTGTGGCATTAGCCTGGAGGAGAACCACGCCGGTATTGGCAACCCAGGAGAACACTTCCATGGAAGTCAATTTGAGGTTCCTCATGTGGGAATGGCGTACAACTTTGTCGAGGAGTTTGCAGCCGAAGAGGTGAGCGATGGCGCAGAATTGATGGGGAGCTGCCTGATGCCTGGTCAACTCCTGCCACATCCTTACTGGTACCCTTACTCATGTCCTCCTAATCCCTGTGTCCTTCCTCCTCCCTGTCCTCTTCATTCCACCAGAAGGTATGCCCATTTGTCACACATTTATTTTTGTCAGCGCATATGGAAAAACTCCTGATCGCCTCAAACCCTGTTCATGTGTATTTGGATTGTGGAACAGGCCGATGTGTCAGTGTGGTGAGCTGGAGGGGGTTGCAGGTCCACACACCCTTCATGAACATAAGGGAAACGGAGGCTATGACCAAGCTCCACAGTACGCCCCCCCCACCCGCCTGAGGAGCAAAGCTAAAGACTACAGAGGGAGGGGACAAAGAGGAGCTCAGCCCCGGACTTATGATGGTACGAGGCTATTGGACTGATTCTCAAATACACGATGCACTGTAAACTGTTGTTCTATGATGTGAATGTCAACTAGACAAGTGAAAATGTGTACAATTACTAGAAGATATGATATTGTATTTATACTATGTTTTGTCATGGCACTCATTTTTTGTTCTCAAGACAAACCCTGGAAGGAACAAAAGGCAGCAAGAACCCCAGACAGCCCGGGGACCTGTGGTTCCAAATACAGGCCATGGTCTTCAAGACCATACAATTGCCCAGATGATCAAGGTAGCTCCAGAGTGGTCTATGGCACTAGTAAATGTGCATTTCTGAGCATTTTTCAGTCCAATCCCCTGACTTAATACTAAACAAAGCAGAAAGAGGCAAACCTCACAATTTCATCTTGTAGCTTGAAATAAATTTTCTATCTAAAATTCCTCTTCAAACTGTCATGTCTTAATCAGTCCCTTTCCTTATCCATTCTGCTCCCTTCCAGTGTATCTCCACCACGAAAGGCCTTCTTGGGAAAGTTACTCCAGGCATGTGCCCTGGAAGGCTGACCACAGATACAAAGAGGCCGAGGACTCTCACCATCACAGGGAAAGAGGTTGTACAATTTTGCAATAGTGGTTTGTTTAAAGTTAGGAAATGGAGTTAATGGACACTATAACTATTAACTAAAATCTGCTTTTGCTGATGCCACACCAGTAAATGTTGCCTTTTTCTTCAGTGTAGTTGAAGAGAAAAGGACTAAGGAACATTATACTCCAAAACTGGTTTTAATAGCATGCATGCATCTGCTGGTTTTGTCTTTAAAGCACAAAGTGACGCCCATCTTCCTTCTGTAGGGTCCACAAAGAGAAGAGGCACCCAACATTAAGTATTAGCACTGGCCTCATGTTGTACTTATTCCTAATATTTTGCTTGATTTAAAGTTCACTGGGCATAACTGAGTACACACATGGCACGATGTAATGTCTTAACCAGCGACATGCGCTGGTTAAGATAATGGTGTTGATTGTTTTTTGACAAAAAGAAGTTGGGTGCTGCTACATGATGGGGCCTGTTTTGAGTTTAACACTCAAGGAGACTTTTACCTTCAGAATGTACAGCCACATTGCTGGATACACCTTCTCTATACTTATTTACCATTTAGTCATTGTGGTTAAATGAGTATAGTCTTAAATATACAATGTATTCTTTAATGGTCTCCTAAAATGATGGTGCTTGTACTGTACTCCATATCCAATTAATGAATCCTCCAAAATTACTAAACATAAAAGTTTTACATTTTATAAACCCCCCCAGTTAGACATTGCATTCACAAAGGACCTCTACCTGCAAACTGGTTTTCGTGTTTGTGTAGACTCCACTTCTGTTGTTTATGTAGCTAGACAGCATTTAGCTTGATATAGTAGCCCTGCCTCTTCTGTGTTTGTGTACAGAATAATTTGATATATACACAACACTCTTAGTATAAGCTTGCAGTAAGACACTTGAAAAAATGTGTGGATTCTTGTCCCTCAACTGATTATGAACGGTTTATATTGGATGTATCCTTTGGACATCTCATTCAAACACACTGGAGTACATCTCACTGGTATACTGCTCGGTACAAGTTGTCAAATAGAACAATATTAATATTACTTCACAAAGGCAATTTTTTTCTCTGTATGGTAGAGCAGTGATGAGACACTGGTTTCTATCTGCACCACCTCCTCCACCTCCTCCACCTCCCCTCCTACTCGCCTCCTCCCTCAGTGTTGGCTGTGATCAACAGAACACTCTTGTTTGGCAAGTGGGTCCCTTATTCAGGGTACAAAATGTTGGTTTCTTTTATTTATCTATCATTTATTTATCATATTTAATGAAAGCATTTGTATTGAACGTGTAGATGATATGATTGTATTTAAGATTAATGATGTGGAGCAAGATGTCACATGCTGTGAAAATCTGACTCCATTCAAATGTATTTAACTTGTGATGAATAATGTCGTGTTATGATATGAGGCTTTTTAAACGGTGTGTATAGTGTCTTATCTATCCTATGAACTAGACGTGTGTGCCATAAAAAAATATTTGTACTGCACTATAATAAAAAATCAAGCATGTCCTTTTGCTTCATCAAGGTTAATATACTATTACTGTGTAGTGCTCTACCCATCTCCTCCTGACAAATATTGGATGGATATTGACAAAGCTCGGTCCTGTGGTGACCTTGTACACCTGTATGCAGCCAAGTGCAACCTGATGCTGGAGAAGGGTCTCCTTGTGAATGTCTCTGAGGAACGCACTTCACTGTGCTTTGTGATTCCTAACGGCTGAAGAGGGTGATGCTAACATTCATCGAGGCATAAACACAGCCTATGAACTGTTATGGCCACACATGCAACAAGATGTGGAACAGTACATTAAAGGTTTGGTCTGTTGTCAGTTTCAACCCTCAAATCACAGGGCACCATTACAAAAGAGAGGAATCTTTCCCATGGTCAGACATCCAGGTCGACTGGGTTGGACCAGTACCTAGGTCATCCATGGTAACATACAGATTCTCCAAATTGCTAGAATGCTTACCAGCCCAATGACACTGGAAACCTATTGATGAACTGTCTTAAGGTTTGGACTGCCGGCCCATGTGAACTCGGATGAAGGAACACCCTTTACTGCTGCAGTGATGAAATCCATATGGCACCTTCTAAGGATAAAATCGGATGATCTCCACCCAGTCTCCTCAGGACCGGTGGCATGCACAAATTGCACAGTAGTGAGCATCCTTAAAGGACATTACCGGTCTGGGTGATCAAACCATCATAACCCTCTTGGCTTCAGTAACGCATCCCTTAACAATATAAAATTAGTCAAACTCACTTTGTTGTGCTGATTTTGCTTAACATTTCACGTCAACGTGCCTGCCACAAATGTAAATAATGGTTAACTAATCAAAATATATCTAACTTTTTACAGTTTAACTTTTTACAGTCAAGATAAGCCACTAACCAAAGCCAATCCTTTTCTACATTGTCATTTATCTTTTAGAAGATGGGAGTGAATGCTGGCAGTCTTGAGTCTATGGTATGTGCTTACATGGACCACCCAAGATGGTTGCACCTGAGCCCAGTTTAGGCGTCGTCCTCATGGACCAACAGGAACTCTTGATGAACTGTCACACACACAGAGTTTGTAAAGCTGGACCCAAATGAGTATCATAGACCTTTGTCATCTTCTGTCAAGGCTGGCAATACCTATGCCTGGACACAATCCACCCTGGACCATCCCAGAGCAGATGTACATGTATCCCACATGCTACTCTAATTAGATGGGTTCATGGTGACACAAGCAGAGCTTAGTGGTCCAAATGCAAGTTTATTAACAAGTGAAAGACTTGCAGGTTGAACTTCCTACTATTTGACCTTAGCTGAAAACCATTGGGCGGAAAACCAGTACTTGCTGTCAACACTCACACCACCATCCCTAGACACTTGCCACTGTGGCCCAGTTAGACTCATTTAGTTAGCCCATTCACTCCAGGTGTGTATGTTAATATGCTCAGTTTGAGTTTAATGCAAGAAGCCTTTGCCACATCTAGGTCAATTTGCACACCGGCACAACCGATCTACGGAGGACACCATTGCCCTGACGGTGCACACCGTCCTCTCCCACCTGGATAAGGGAAACGCATACATGAGGATGTTGTTCATAGACTACCGCTCAGCATTCAACACTACTGTGCCCGCTAAGCTCATTCCCGAGCTCAGGATCCTGGGTCTTAACGCCTCCCTTTGCAACTAGATCCTGGACTTCCTGGCGGGCAGACCCCAGGTGGTGAGAATGGTCCTCTGCACAGACCCTGAGCACCGGAGCACCTCAGGGCGGTATACCGTCCCCTCCTGTACGCCCTGTTCACACATGACTGTGTTGCCACACGCAGCTCCAAAGACCCAGGATGACACCCCCATCCTGGGTCTTATCTCCAACAACTGCATTGCTGCCTGGTATGGCAGCTGCTCTGCTGCTGATCGCAAGGCCCTCCAGAGGATGGCGCAGACGGCGGAGAGCATCATCGGCTGCCATCTCCCCAAAGCATCTACCAAACACGATGCCTTAGGAAAGCACGGAAAATCCTCAAAAGATTACAGCCACCCAAGCGATGGACTATTCATGTTGCTTCCGTCTGGTAGACGTCACCGGAGCATCCGAAGGCTTCTCAACCAGCCACATTAACCTCAGTGATCACACTGATCACCCCAATGTACGCACTGGTCACTTCATGGACATTCAATGTACATCACCGCAATTCAATGTTCATATTAATCGTCACTCCTACACTTTATACTTCTAATATTTACTACTCTTATTCCCATTGTCCATATTCCCATCCTTACAGTCTCTGGAACTGCTGCTAGTGTTGTTTTTACTGTTATGTATATTTTTGTTTCTGCCATTTTTTTTCTCCCTTTTTAACAATTTCATATTTTTTCTATGCCTACTATGTAGTTGTTGTTGCCATGTCCTAAGAATTTCACTGTTCAGAATGACCCCGTGTTATACTGTGCGTTTGATAAATATAACACTTTGACAGTTAGCCCCATCCAGACACCTCTCCCCTACACACTAGGAAGTTCCATCCCTCTCTATGTGTACAATTAACAAAGACATCCACATTAACAAAGATGTCCACGTCCTCTGCGCAAGTAAAACCTTCGTAACGGATAGTGCAGAAGTTTTGTGCGGCATACAGATGGTACACGACCATTCTAAATGTAAGTAGTTGGGTCACGCTGGTTAGTTAATACTCCTGCAGTGTCATCGGCCAGCGTCACATCACTGTGGTCATCCAACTCCCTGATCAAACCTTCTGGGTGGATGTACCCCCACCTGGGAGACATAGCCCTTAACACCTGAGCGCATCATAGCGCTCACTTTGGAGGACTATGAGGTGAAATTAGACCCTGCCTTCTAAGACCTCTCAAAGGCACCCAAAATATAGACAAAATATCATACCTCTCAATACAGTCCTTCAGGTTACTTCACCAGAGCACGTGGACACCGGGTTCTCCCTGGTCCCTGGTCCCTTGCTGACAGCCTCCTATGGGCACTAGTCATCCTAGGGTATACAGTTGTTGGAGCAGTAGCCTATCTCAGCATCAAACGCACTAAAGAATGTCAGATCACCATGAACAGGTACACTGACTTTAATATACGACCTGGGACCTGAACTTATTTAGTTTTCATTCCTTCCCATGTACTCACCAAAGAGGGGAGAAAACACCTCTTTGAAGGAGATACACATTTCTTTGTCTTTGTTTTGTCCCCTTCCTATGATTAGTGTAACAACTAATATACTTTGTTGTTTTTTTCCAATGTTATGATTACTTGCATGACTCGTGTTAAAAATATAAATATATAAAATATATATAAAATAAAGACACCCACCCACCCGCCTATTCTCATTCT
Source organism: Mora moro (assembly GCA_900303205.1). Taxonomy (NCBI): domain Eukaryota; kingdom Metazoa; phylum Chordata; class Actinopteri; order Gadiformes; family Moridae; genus Mora; species Mora moro. Next base: position 16,267 of record OMNR01091863.1, read on the forward strand.
GCCTCACTTCTGTCTTTCAACAAGCCTTGTGAGACCATCTCAATCTCACAACCTCACATCATGTCCCTCTGCAGATCGGTCTGACCTTTCTCCAGCGCTAAAACAGTGGAGATAGGTCTGGCTGTGCGAGACGAGTCTGACCTCAATCCTGTTGAAAGCCTTTTCCCCAAAAAATGATAGGACCAATCAGCGTTTGGGGAGGGAGTTTCAGTTCACAATGAACAAGGACGCGGTCTGCTGAATTAAAAACATAATGGCAGAGCCCAAGGAAGTAATCAAAATTACAATGTTTTTGCTTTACTTTCAACTGGATTCAGCAAGAGTGTCACTGATTGGTTGGAGTTTTGTGACATCACAAGTGGGAATGTCCACCCAGTATGATAACTAGATCAGTCTACCAGCCTACCCAGTGGACTGTACCAACTGGTAGACTTATTTTCACGGACACAATATGTGATTGGTTGGCGCCAAGCTAACCAACTAATTTGAACTTGAAAAATAGGTTCCTCCCAGCTTGGTGCTCAGCTCGGCTGAGCGTGGATCCTGGAGCGTCTCAGCACCTGGGGTGGCGCCACCGAGTCTAGGTTGAGCTCCGACGCTGGTCCCATAGGGAATACATTGCAACACTGACGCTGGGCTCTTTTTGAGCTTGTCATGGACATGGGGCCTCAGTCATGAAAAGCACACAGAAGTCAATGTTCGAATCATAGGTTGTGTGTTTGCCTTGTCTGTTCTGTTTGTCTGCTCCACCATCCCAGTAGCCTGATATCAGACATAATTGTCAACTCGTTACACTTAATTTCCATTTCCTTCAGTCGGAAATTGCCTCCACTCTAACCAATGTCCATGAGGGAGAGGGATTTCCCTAACAAATCCCTAGAGACCAATGTCCCAGTATTTATTTGATCAAATGAATCATAGGCTATAAACCTTTGCTGGACATTAATGTAATAAAACCTTAGTTAATCATAACTATTAAAAGCACAAGTCAGGTTTGTAGATATACATGATCAAAGCTGACTTAAAATTCTATTTTCAAATCTGACAAAAGTAGTACATTAAACGTTTTCAGTTGTGAAGGAATGCTTAGCATATTCCATGTCATGCTCAACACAAATGTCCATTGTCAAATGTTTTTCTAAATTATTTTTAAAATTATTATCTCCATAGTTATGTTATAGTATGTATATTTTGACAACTGAAAGAGTCAGAGTGTCCATACAAAAAGTATCCATATATATTGTGCTTATGTACTACAATAATTATATATCTATATAGCTTTGAAATTGTTCATTATGCTGTCTCAGGTAAAAGTGCTTTGTCAATTCAAGAATAATAGCTGTGCTTTCAGTAACATAATACTACTAAATGTGTGGTGTGATTGGTTGGATGTATCCAATTACCTTGCTTCACTATAGGACACGCCTCTTCTGTGTGTCATAATTAGCTACTCAAGGCCAGGTGTTTCTGCTTCTCATGTTCAGGTAATGTGTTTGCTCCTTGTATGCTCCGTCTTGGCACAGGTAAAAAATTAATTGATTAATCATTGTTTTTGTTGTCTCTGGTTGTGTGGTTATTCCAATATTTGATTTAGCTAGAAACCCTATTACAAATTATAAATGTAAAGATGACAGTCATGAAAGATGACACATGGACAGGCTTGGAGGGAAATTGATGAAGTGTATGTAGTAAATGCTTCTTTCTCAGCTGTATATTGTGTATATAAGCCTACATTCATGTATGACTACTGATTTCACTGCACTTTAGCCCAAGTGAGTAAGCCATGAGCTAACACTTGATAACACCTTATTAGTTTGACTTCAAACATGGTGGTACCAATCTCTTCGTTATGATGGCAGTGAAGAGGAAGTCCAGAGTTTACCATAACATTGACGGAGGTGGATATTTTGTGGGCTGTAAATGTTTATTTCACTTTTTTAACAAAAAAGTAATCAGGTTTACTTTCTACCGAAAGGGTTTCAACAGGATGAACATGTGACCCAGAATGCAGTATAATAATGCAGTGTTGAGTCAGAAATGGGGCTAAATAGTGCCTATTTGTCTGCATTGAAAACAGGCATAACTATTTTTAGTACTTGGCTTACGATTGTTACGATTCTTGCTGCTTTTGTTTCGATTTTTGAAATGAATCACAGGTCTTCCAGTGCTTCAGCTATGGCAACAAATCGGTGTGCTAACAGACCACCACAGTCATCACAACCTGGACGAAACGGAGGTACCCCAAACCCTCAACCCAACACTGCAACTGCTGTACCAAACCCTGGACAGCAGGGACCCCAACACATATGTCCAGGAATGTACCCCACAAGCCAGGACCATCAGCCACGACCACCATGCACTTCTCATCCTCATCCCCATATCCCTCCTCACCCCTTCATGTACATCCCACCTGGAACTCATCCTCAACCTCCACCTATGCCTCCTTTCCTCCAATATCAGTGGCCTGTGCCTTTCTCATATAATCCCTTCGCTGGCTTCCCTGCAATGGGTGAGTCAATTGTGTCTTAAATGTTTTGGGTATACAATTATGTTGGTCTGACTAACAACACACCCCACATATGTATTTTTTCCCCCCAGGCTATGGTATGGTCATGCCCCCATTCCCCCCAAACCCTTACCTGGAGGCTCCAGGCTACATGCTTCCTCAGCCTCTCCTCCAACAGGTCAACTACAGACGCTTGCGCCATCCACAGTTCCCTGCTGCCAATGCATCATACCAGAGCCAAAACCAGAACCGCAGATTCCAGCCACAACATAATGTTTCTGTTGTGAGAGAGACTGTAAGCTTGGCAGTCCAGACGGAACCAGCACAGACTGAAAATGGTTATGCTAACGGCAGTCTACTTGCTGGCTCAGAGTCTGGACATGGGACCAACTCCAGTACTCCTTCCCCTTCAGGGTCCAGCAGCGGGAAGCCAAGTCATGCTCTGGTGGAGAACCATACCACGGCTGGCAACGATACAGAAGGTAACCTTCTGGTTGGTAATATGGGCTCCAGTGAGGGCACAGTCATGCATGGCACTGAAACCCTTTCCACAAAGCCCAAGGCCATGAAATCGCAGACCAGGACGCCTTTGGCAGCACAAAATGGCAAAAAAAACTGCGTTGGTCAGGAAAGTGTGCCTTATAGGCATGGAAGTGACACTAATGCCGACACATGGTCCATGTGCTCTTCAGATAGTATAGTTCCTGTATGTAGCTCTTCAGACCGAGAGGACGAAGTCGCTACCAAAGAACGACGAGTCTCTTTTCCTGATATTTTAATGAGCTGGGTGGGTGGGACACCACCAGTAGTGACGCCTGAATTCTCAGATAAACCGTTGCCCAAAAGAAAGGAACGACTAACCTTGGAAGATGTTGAGCTCGCTAAGAAAATAAGCTGCAACGAGCTGACGATGAAGAGCAAACAATTAGAGGATGATGTTGATGCTGTTTTCAGTCCAAAGGAGTGTGATGTCCTCGGCAAGATACTCAGACTACCTTTCTACATGCGTGAGATGCAGTCACTGTCCAATACACTGAATGATCCAGCTGTGCTGGTTGATTCCATTGTGGCTCACATCCACTCCAGAAATGGCATGTCACAGAATACACCTATCGATTCACCAAACCAATTACAGAAAGTTCCCGACAATGAACTTGTGCAGGATGCCGATGAAGAATCTGCTCTACACGAGGCTACAGATATAATGCAGGAAACATTCTCAAGTAATTTTCAGTTCAAAAGAAAAATGAATGAATCCATTTGGTCTGTGGAATCTTTGGCCACCTATGTTCCTTCTCAAGACTGGTTGATGCAGAATGGGCTTTTAGACCCTGAAGTGACTATTGAAGAGCTTTTGGAGGATGTCCAAAAGAGTGGGCCGTCTACGCAGAGTTGTAAACCAACTGTTGATTCAAGCCATAGAAAACGGAGTCGCAGGTTTTCATTGTCTGCTGAAGCTCTCCCAATGTACATTCCCCAAGCCAGTTGGTTAGCTGACCAGCATCATTTAAATCACTCAAATACATTTCCACTGACAACCCAGCAGCAACCACAGATATGTCAAATGGGGGTCCAAACTCTCCTTTCTAAAGAGGAGCAGCTACAAAGTGATCAAGGTATGGCTCCTTCCAATGCACTTGCTTCATCAATACTCCTAGAAGTGAATATTGGTGAGACCACTCTAGATGTTGGGGAGGGAGTGGATATGGATGGGTCTTCTGAATCCGAGACTGTTCCAAGCCCGAACCAGGAATCCTGCAAGGTGACTGAAAGAGCGATTAGTCCTTGCTATTCCGAACAAGTAGAAGCCCCCCTCTCCAACTCCCTCACAGAAAAGAGAAGTCCTTCCAGTTGCCCAAAGAGTCTCCAAATCAGAGAAAGGGAACAGGAATTAAATGGTCAAGTGGCAATGAGTCCTGCTACAAGTGAGCAACTAGCTGTTAAAATCCAAAAACATAATGCCGTTTCACCATCGAAGGTTGACTGTGGTGTCCAGTGCACAGAATTACAAGAGCGGAATTGTCTCTGCAACAGTCATAACAAGGATGGCCCCATTCAGGCCACATCTAAGACTTCAGGTAACGCATCCATCCACTATATGAACACATGCCTAAGGATTTTCTTTTTTAAATGTTATCTCCTGAACTTCTCAGACTCGTGCAGAGGCTACAAGGCCAACACTGGTGAGGACTGTGAGCATGCACAGAAGATCTCCAAGAAGCGGGGGCATTGGAAGCAAAGACGGCAAGGTTTTAACCAATACTAACTTTACTTTACTCTACTTTAACACATGTGGGCATGTGTATGCTGTTGTGTAAAATGACAGCCGCCTAGTTCATCAGGCTTTACTGTTTTTAAAAGGTTTTTATTGTCCTTGCTCTTAGAAAAACATCAGACACAAACACTGTCCAACAAACCCTACAGTCAGCGTAATCGACAGGACGGCCAAGAGGAAATGGGATACGGCAGACCTGGCAAATCAAAAGGTTTGGAAGCTACACACTAATGACTGTAAAGATGCTTGCATCTTGCTCATGGGCTATTGACGACACATTTCACTGGCAATGGAATGTATTTTTGTATGCCTTATGTAAACATTTTTCTTCTCGCAGGTGGAAATTGAAGAAACCCAAGATGCTGAGCAAACATGACTTTCTTTTCCCTTTTTTAAATCTTAACATTCAACTTAATAAATATACTTTTACATTGTGCATTTGTGATTTTTTTTTTATTGAATATTTCTACATGAGGTTCTAAATATAGGCTAAACATTAATGCATTTCTGAGTCAAACATTAGATATTGATAATGCATGTGGTGCATTGTTGCCACAATTTAATTAGAAATTAAGGCATTTCTGGTCATGTTTTGACACTGGCCATTCATGCCTTCCTTGCATCCACCCACTATCTGTACTGTGAATTATGAGTCTACGTAGTCTGTTGGTAGCATCCTGTGTCATGTTTGCAGAAGTCTTAGTTATAGTGATGGTTGCCTTGATTGGTAACCTTTCTGACATCATGGATGATTAATCCATTCATGTTTTTAAATGAAGCGTGGCATGTTTTTAAAGGATCATTTTGATGGTAGTATTGGGATCAGCTGAATTTGTGCCCAGTGAACCACATTCAGGAAAAATGATTATAATATTGGGAAGGTTAACCATCAATATTTTACTTTGCAAATGGTAATCTGTGACTGACCCACTAGGCTAGATATAGCATTTAATTCATCTAATCAGTTGACACAATCATGTATAACGCATATAAATCTGGACAGTTTAGACAAAACTAGAGGGATTGTAAACAAAATAAAAGTTTTGGGGAATAGTTGAGTTTCATAGGTTGTATCCAAGCCGAGCAATCTCCTCCAACAGGAAGTCTACGTCTTCCTGCTGTGTGGCAGGATTGGAGAAGACGCACCGGAAGAAGTTCACATTTGAGCCCAAGGGCTGGTAGCCAATCATGGTTGTCCCTTCCTCCATCATCTTGGCTTTGATCTGGGGGGCTACCTGCAATTTTAAGATCAACGAGTCAAACACCTTCAGTACAATCAGGACAGTGGCATTGTGTTGCCTTTATCAACTTTATCCCCCATTGTACTGGACCGACCTTATGTAGCCTGCTGTTCCTCTCGGGGCCGGGGGACATCTCCCTGAGACTCGGGGGTATGTACCAGAAGCACACGTTGCTGTGCTCTGGCTGAAGGGGACAGTACATGACGACGTCCATGAGAGGGATACAAAGACAGATAAACGGATAGTAGAGAGAAGGAATGAGAATATAGAAAAACAAGTAGAATTGATTACATTGAACAGCAGCATACTGACAAATAATAAAAACCTGTTGTGTGGAATTTTTGTCAAAAGCATTTTCAAATGCACTATACATATTGTATACATATGATTATTATTGTGCATGCAAATAATACCCATTGGCCCCAATGATTAACAACTTAATTAACCACTTGAGAAACAAGCAGTTGTGGGGGTTCCTTCCCTATGTGTCCAAACCCCATTCACTTACTTTGCTTTCCAACACCAGTTTGAAGTCCGTCCTCCTTTGGAGTTGCTTGTACAGGTACTCTGCGTTCTCTAAGCACTTATTCACCTGGGATCCAAAACCTTCGGAGCCCTGTATGACATGAGTGGACTGCATTTATATAGTGCTTTTCTAACCTGTGGCCACTCAAAGCACTTTACAATTACTGCCTCACATTCACCCATTCATACACCCATTCATACACATTCACATTCATGGTGTCAACCATGCAAGGCAACAGCTAGCTCGTCGGGAGCAGTTAGGGTTAGGTGTGTTGCTTAGGTGTGTTGCTTAGGTGTGTTGCTCGGAGACACCTCGGCACTATAGGAGGAGCTGGGGATCGAACCACCACCCTATTGACCTTCTATACCTCCACATACAAAATACCAGAGCAGAGACGAGGAAAGAGATAAGAGAACAGGCTTTACCTGTCCACAGGCAACCTCTGTGACGTGGAATAATTCACAAAGAATATATTGCTGAATACAAACGTAAACACAATTCATGAATTACCCAAATGTTTTGTCAATTTTATTTAGCCATATTTGGTCGTTTATTATTGAATTAGGGAGAAAATAATTGCTTAAGTAAGTCTTGATTATCCAAATAAATCCAAACTGCACCGATTTAAACAGCATTTTAGTTTTAGGTCATTCAGACTGAGGCTGCACACAGAGCATCAATATGCTACAAACAGTGGTACCTTCGCCTTCCACATGAGCCAAAGCTTGAAGGCATCCACATGCCGGCCACATTGGATGGTTTTGTCTCCCGTGTCGTAGGACACATCGTAGTGTTTGTCACTCTGGAACAAATACTCTGCACAGAGCTGGTTACACTCTTGTAACAGACCCTAGTGCATGGGAGGAGGACACAGTACTGGAATATGAACTTATAGACAATGGAAAATGTCCCATGCATATCTTACTAATATGATGTAATATAAAACAGGCTATTTGCACTTGACAAAAACAGGTGGAATGTGATTTGGTCCTTCAGGATTGAATTGGAGCTCTCTAAAAACCTTTTTCAGTTGTTATGGGACGTTAAATGTATTTATTGTTTTCTTTTTTTGTCACTATCTGTACACATTGTCCTGTGTGTTTTTGTCATGCCACATTTTGCCACATCTAGGCGTAATCGTAGGACAAACACAGGTGTCGTTCGTAATACTAATTATGGGTCTGCTCCTTTTATGTACCAGGGCAGCAGTAGTAGACTGATCTTCACTAGTTTAGTCTACTACCCTGGTACATATGATGACACCTCTGTATAAATAAAGGTATATGGTGATGATGAACTATTTGAGAGCATGCTCACTCTCTTCTTGAGCAGAAAGGCTGAGCACTGCAGGGGGGCTCCCATCATCTTGTGGGGGTTCCATGTCACAGACGAGGCTCTTTGGAGAACATGAGACATCAATCAATCAATCAATCAAAGCTACTGAACATCATAACCATTATTATTAATTGATCTTTTGAAACATTTCAAAAGATAAATTAATAATAATGTATACCCTATACCCTAGTAACCTGCGGTTACTAGGGTATACTACAAGGGTTGGGAAAGACCCTCAATTTGAATAGCCCTACCTTCTACAAGAGCATACAGAGAGGGTCAGGGATGGTAAAGAGATATAGAAAAGAGGCTTCAATATCTGAATGATCATTGTGTTTGGATTGCTTTCCTGAAATGAGGAAAGCAATATCACAGACAAAAAGCATTCCCCCTCCTACCCAGTACAACAACACCTATCACCTATTTTGGCATTATTATTATTATTATTATTATTATTATTATTATTAATAATAATAATAATAATAATAAGAAGAAGAAGAAGAAGAAGAAGAAGAAGAAGAATATTATTATTATTATTATTATTATTATTATTATTAATAATAATAATAATAATAATAATAATAATAATAATAATAATAATAATAATAATAATACATTTTGTTTGTATAATGCCTTTCATTGTCAAGGACAATCCCAAAGTGATTTGATAGTGCATTAAAAC
>OMNR01091865.1:0-22870 GCA_900303205.1 Mora moro
TCACACACTCAGTACAACTCGGTACAGAGTTCAAAATCCCCACCACGATGAATTTGTTTTTTTAGAACAAACCTCCTGCAAGTCGTAGACGTTCTGCGTCTTCTTGATGTTGAGCTGCAAGATGTTCAGGACACCTCTGAAGATGTTCAGCACAGTGGCGGACATGCCTTCTGGGGCGAAGATTTTCCCCACAACACCGTTGGCATACTCAAACTTGATGGGAGTCGCAAGCTGAGAGGCCAGGGCTGCTGTCAACTTGTTGGCCGGGATGTAAGCATCCTTGGGCCAGACACCACTGTACTCAAAGAGCTCGGGTTCGGCAAGCTAGCAGGGAGATAACATCATTACAACACTTCTATGTAGCTTCTATGTACATGGTGACAGCTGATCTGGAGGTCTTCTGATCAAGGTTTGCTGGTTGTTCCTTGCTCCAGGCTCAAGACAAAAGGAAACTTTTGAGGTTGTAGCTCCTACACTTTGGAACTCTCTCCAATTGGACTTAAGCTCTGTGGACACCGTGGACACTTTCAAAAAGCAGCTCAAGACCCATCAGACTTACTTTTGTTTCATTTGTTTCATTTGTTTTTTAAAATTTTTGTTCTTTAGCTGGATGTCTGCTTGATGTCTGTTGCTCTGTCTCTTATTTGCTTTTTGTGAAGCACTTTGTGACGTCTGCTCTTGAAAGGTGCTATATAAATTATATTATTATGATATTATTAATATTATTAATATTATTATTAGGCTAGTCAATAGTGGATTTCTGTTTGGCTGTTTTGAAGTGATATTAGATTTGGGTGGTGGTCTTGGTGTGATGTTTACCTTAAGCAGGAAAGTGTTCTCGGCAGTGGCACTGATGAGAACTTTACTGCTGACTTTCAACCCAGCCCTCGCCAGACCCTCCTCGGGAAGCCCCCCCATGAGCACAGCCTCATACTTGTACACATAGGTCTTACTGCTGGCAAAGTCAGGAGCTGCAAGCACAGTAACATTTAACATCTCGCTACTAATTCTACAGCAATGATCTGATACCAAATGGAGTTATTTTGGAGAAAAAAAAATGAGTAGCAATGCACTTACCAAAGTTTAAATGTTGTCCAGCTAAAATTGGAAAATAAAAAACAACAATTACACATTTTCAAACCTTTTCATGAATTCTGAATGGTAGTGGCATACTAGTAGAATAAAGAATGTATTATTATTCCAAATCCAGTTTCAAATAAAAGAAAAATACGACACCTAGGTCTGGAAAATGAGACGAGGCCTTTATATTACAAAAATAACGCTATATGAGTTATATAAAAAATAAGATTATTATTATATAAAATGTGACTATATATGAAAATAATACAATAATTATATATATAAAAATATAAAAATAAGACTAGATATTGAATCAAGGGGAATGCATCAAAGACTCACCCACGAGGGCCAGAGCCAGAGCCAACACAACCACCTTCATTGCTGATGGGATTGTGGATTCCTATAGGACCAAGCAGCCTTATAAAGGGGATGATTTTTCTGTTGGCCTCCGGTCAAATCACAATGTCAGGTCAACCCGGACACATGACATTTAATTTGCTCATTTGGGGACATATTTCAGTTTTATCTCATGAAGTTAAACAACCTCCCCTTTTTGGTTGTTGTGGTAGGGGAGACAGTGTCAATCAAAGCATGGCAGGTTAGGGCCAACTGACTTGTTACTTGTTTGAATAGACAGAGCTGCATTCAAGACACAAGGGTCACCAGACCAAGCAAAGTTATTGTGACATTGGACGAAAAAATAGTTTTGGTTGGGGTTGATATATATTTTTTCTATTAAAATCACATTAATCATATCTAACCTATTTCAATCCCCTCATCATCTGGACAAGATCGAATCAAAGTTCACACTGCGGGGCGCAGTGACTTGGATTGTTTACTTTCTTTATCTCTGTTTACTTGTATGGTCATGATTACTCCCATGTTCTTTCACCATGCCTGCCAGTCTCACAAACAATGGCAAAAGCATTTACAAATAATAAAAGAGATGTCTTTATTAAAGGGAAACTTTACCGCATTTCAACTGGCTTTGTATCATTTCAATGTGGTAATGTAGTATAAGCACATCAACAATCTTTCCTCCATGTTGCCTGCACCCAGATCTCCTCACTACCTTTGTCTACCGGACAACAGCCCCAGAGACACTGAAAGCATCGGCAACAACTGCAGGTGTTTTTCACACTATATCCATCCACCAATGCGGATATATAGAGAAAAGGTTGAAAATTGGGTTAGTAAGTTATCCTTTAACTGAAATCGCTAAGAATAACCACAGGTGTGATATGATAAGAAGTCAGAAAGTACTGTGAAAATATATATTCCTGTGTGTCACCTATCACCTGCAGCAAATACCATGTTTGGTGTTTCCATATCATACGCCATCCTATTACATATCCACATATCCACATATCCACATATCGGATGTTGGGGTTTGGAGAGTGTGGACAAAAATGGTGGGGGAGTAAGAGGTCAACCCCCAAGAAACAAATGTCAAACGTGATGTTGGCACCGCAAGTGACACCCCAACTAAACCTGGCAGTTGAGTCAATCAAAATCTAGTTCTAATGGTTGTATTTTAACTGTATAATGCAAAAAAAAATTTAGACTTTTATTGTCCTAGTTTGTGGACCGATTATTGGATGGGATATTTGTCATATTGCGGATGTACAAGTACTAGTACTTTCAAATGTCATAGCTGTCATGTTTACTGTAACCTTTGTGCAAAAAATGTGCAACATTTTATATCACCTGTAATGTTTGTAATCAATGTACCAATACCAAATGTACCAATGTTTCTATCTATTCTAACACCATTTTATTTGAATTATTTGAAATAATTTGACAGTGAAACACATGAGTAATTTGTTTTATAGTAAAACAGTATATGTTGTAAATTACTCTTATTTTCCTTATTAGGTTGTAAGACGAATGGATCAGGTTCCAGTCCCTCCTACATGCAAATAACTAACGAAGAAATGAGTAATACATGTTTTCCTTAAAATAACTTTATTTTTTGCAAATGTAACAAAAAAAGAAAGAAATAGAATACATAGACTACAAACAGATCACATCAGGTCAGTAATACTATCTCTGTAGGGTTCACAAACTTTCAAGCAGCACGGTATGTACACAGTAAATACAGTTGGAATGGTAATAGTGTCCGATCCTCTCCATACAGGCGTTAGGTATCTCGCCTATCGCAGCTTCGTCAGCTGGTGCTGGGGCTACTTGGGAAGGAATGACTTTGCGGTGCTCCGGATACGGCAGCAGTTGCCTGATCTGGCCGGTCAGTATGCTGGCTTCCGACTGGCCCTTGATTGAAGTGGGAGACACGGCGGGCGACCGCTGCCTCTTTTGAGGGTCCCTCACACTGGGATGACAGGTCCTTTGGGGTGGGGATTTGGGGTGGGGGGAACACCTCATCAAAGACTAGCCTCATCCGGGCATCTACATAATCTATAAAATATTGCATTCAAATAGTCACTTTGTGTTTTTAAATAAAGACGTTTTCTGAATCCACCTTTCTTGCACATATGTAAAGTGTGGCCATAATTATAGTTTTTATTTTTTTATGTTAAGTTATGTAATAAAACCATCATAATAAAGTCAAAGTGAGCACGAAATATGAAATCCCCAAGTTTATAGGACACTCAAGTGCACTGTATTTTCTATAATCCACATAACTATTATAGTACAGTACAATATTTCCAGGTACTGTAACTCAAATACAAATGCAAAAACACATTTAATGCCTGTGTTATATACCTTTTCTTATTATTAGACATCCAAAAGGTCAATAACAAGTTACAAAATATTTGTTACTGTAGTATGTACCCTAGGGGTTGAAAAAAATGTTACTTCAGCTAACCTCAAGGAATAGGCCTACTCCTGAATTCGTTTTTTCAAAATGTTGGTTAATTAGCCTATATGATTGGCTCTTAGATTGCTTGGGTAGTGCGCAAAAGGCTCATACCATTGCCATTTTGATATCATCAACTTATTGATATTATCTCCAAGAGATTTTCTGCACACTTGTTTAGAGTGTTTGAACTTAAGAGCTTCATTCACTGCCACTCTTGATGAAAATGAAACTCTAATGTTACACACGGGTAATGTTAGGCCTCCGGAGGCCATGTTGGTGTGGGTTATGGGTTCCTGAGGAACATTTGTTCAACTTGAGGAGTCAGGAGATATGCTTGTCCAAAGTTTACATTTTTACATTTACATTTTTGCCTTACATTTAATTCTGACCTATGTTTCTTTAAGTACACATCAAAGTGTGTTTTTCACAAAATTCAAAATGGCGGAAATATTTTCCAGGCAGAAATGTGTTCATCATCATGAGATACATATGTGTAGTTTCATGACAGTAGGTCAAAGGGGTCAGGACATATGCTGGTTCAAAGTTTGCATTTTCAGACGATGGCTTTAGCACCACCATGGGGCCAATCAGTGTACATTTTGTTGTTTGGCCATCTTTAGCCACCCTCTACCATTGTGGAAAGTTTCATAAAAAGTGACTGGGTGGTTATGGCTGGGTAGGTGTTTCTGGCAGAATAATAATAACACTAACAATTGTAATAGGGTGCCTCGCACTATGTGCTTGGCCCCCTAATACTGATAATAATAATAATAATAATAATAATAATAATAATAATAATAATAATAATAATGATGATGGTGATAATAATAATAACAACAACAACAACAACAACAACAATAATAATAATAATAATAATAATAATAATAATAATAATAATAATAATAATAATAATAGTAGTAATAATAATAATAACCAACAGAGAAAAACGTAATTGAATCAGACTTGAAACCTTAATAAAGAGAAAGTGGATTATGCCATATTAAACAAGGATTTGGACTGTGGGAGAGTCAGGTTAACCTAACCTTTGTACTGATGTCTGTAATGTCATTCATTAAGGCAACCTACCATCGAACAAATAAAGACCACGTATATTGTTAGAAATGCAAAGTCAGCCAAAAAAATTGCCTTTAAAAGGGACCTCCCAAAGACAGTAAGACATTCCACCAATCATGAAGGTGGTTGTACTAGCCCTGACCGTGGCCCTTGTGGGTAAGTTGTCCAGAATTACTATAACATAATTACTAATTTAGTTGGTGCATTTAAAACAAATGTTTCAGAAAACCAGAATATTCTATAATTATGACATTAAGATTAAAAATGTTTTGCTGCATTTTGAACGCATACAATAATGATAGAAAATGACACTTTGACACAGTGACACAAGTTGTTCTTGAATTGGTTGCTCAGTTGACACCTAATGCTAAAGCAGTGTGAGTCCATTCCATTTTTGTAATAATAAGACATTCGTTTTAGTGTACTTTAATATGCTTACTAGAACTCTTGCCTTTTTTAATAGTTAGCTGGGGTTGAAATAATGTTTTGTCATAATCATGTCCCATCCCCTTCCCCATATTTCACATTTGCTGGCACATATGTCCTTGTACCTCTTTGGATTTTTTTTGCTCAACATTTATTTGTATTTTGCAGCTGGCATTGAACTCAAGTATGGTAAGTAGATGAGTCATATCACACATGCAATTGCAACATTACATAGTTCAAGCTAGTATTTATTACTTTTATATCTGCAAATATACTGTATACCTTCTTGAATGTTTACAACATTGACAAACAATTTACCATATGCTGATGAACGTGTTACCCCTGCTTCCAGCCCCAGAGTTTGCTGCAGGAAATACCTACATGTACAACTATGACGCAGTTCTCATGGGAGGTCTGCCTGAAGCTGGTCTGGCCAGGGCTGGAGTCAAACTGAGCAGCAAGATTCTCATCACTGCTGAGGCTCCTGACACCTTCTTACTGAAGGTAAATAGTACATATAGTACATAGTACCATATTAAGGATATGATTAATAGGAATCGGAATAAAGAATGATAATAATAATTGTATTAATTTTAATTTCCTTGCAGCTTGTTGACCCACAGCTCTTTGAGTACAGTGGCATCTGGCCCAATGAGCCCTTTCTTCCAGCAACTAAGTTGACCACAGCCCTGGCAGCTCAGCTACTGACACCAATCAAGTTCCAGTATGCTAATGGGGTTGTGGGTACGGTGTTTGCACCTGCCGGTGTCTCCACCACGGTGCTGAATATCTTCAGAGGAATCCTGAACCTCATTCAGCTGAACATCAAGAAAACACAGAATGTCTACGATTTGCAAGAGGTTAGAGATTGTTTCATGTATTGAACATTTTTTATTTTTGTTATTTTCTTTGATGACTTCACCCACAAAATACCTGAGCATGTCAGTGCCACAACTTTGTCATTTGTTTATGATCTTTAGGCTGGGGCTCAGGGCGTGTGCAGGACCCACTATGTGATCAGTGAGGACGCAAAGACTGAACGTCTTCATTTGACCAAGACCAAAGACCTGAACCACTGCCAGGAGAGAATCTTCAAGGACATCGGCTTGGCCTACGCAGAGAAATGTGTTCAGTGTGAAGCTGTATGCTTTTCTTTTACCTTTGCACCTTACCACTCACAAGTGCAAGATATTTCTCAGCCACACGGGTGTCATGATTGTCTTGTGTCTTGTCTCAACAGCAGGGTAAAGCCATGAAGGGAGTCGTTGCATTCAATTACATCATGAAGCCAGCAGCCACTGGCGCTCTGATCCTGGAGGCAACCGCCACTGAACTCATCCAGTTCTCCCCCTTCAACATCATGAATGGAGCTGCCCAGATGGAGGCCAAGTATGTATCCATGATCTTTAAAACACAAGGCAGATTTGATATTCATACTAGTGTTACGCCTGTACCACAAGTCCAGAGATTTATGTTGTTGTGTTCTCTTTTCCATAGGCAAGTCTTGTCCTATGCTGGTATTTCAAAGACTCCAGTTGCACCCATTTCTGCAGCTTATCTTCCCCGTGGATCCCTGCAGTATGAGTTTTCCACTGAGCTTCTCCAGACTCCCATCCAGCTCCTGAGAATCACCAACACAGAGGCACAGGTGCTGAGCCGGCAAACAAAATCACATCCGACAAACGCAACACTGCTCCACTTGCGCATACGTTGAACTCAGCATAACAAAACTTTGGTCACATTGCCTGACTTGACAGATCGTTGAAGTGCTGAACCACTTGGTGACCTACAACGTGGCCAAGGTCCATGAAGACGCTCCTCTCAAGTTTATTGAGCTCATCCAGCTCCTGCGCGTGGCCAGCTTCGACAGGATCGAGGCCCTCTGGGCTCAGTACAAGGCCAAGCCAGCTTACAGGTCGGTTGACTATAATTTCTTAGCCTGATAATCATCCAGAATTTGTATTTCCTTTTACATAATAATTCAGCCTGAAGCTTCTTCCATCTGAGCAGAATCCATTAAAAAATACCTTAAAGGCAGAATCTAAATGTTTTGCAACGGGAGTCATCATGTAGCTTTCTGTTGCTCGCTATGGTCACACAGATTTCGTCAGCATAATTTTTTTTCAAGCCCTGCCTACAAGACGCTGATTGGCTCTGTGTAAATTCATGCCGAGCCAAGTAGGCCTACCACTTGAGTAATCGTCAACAGACCCTTAATCACAGAACATTTTTTAAAAGTGTGTGGGGATTCAGGGGCTGGAACCAGGCAAATAGTTTCTATCTATGGCTCATGAAAGCTGCTTCATGAACAGCAAAGAAAATGCAGTAACAACGTCCAAAAGGGTCACAGAGAAATTATGATTTTGCATGTTTGTATTTTGCAGAAACTGGATCCTGAATGCTGTACCTGCCATTGGAACTCACGAGGCTCTGAGGTTCATCAAGGAGAAGTTCCACATGGATGACATCAGTGTCGTTGAAGCTGCTCAGGCTCTGATTGGCTCCATCCACATGGTGACAGCTGACATGGAGGCCATCAAGTTGGTCGAGGTAGGTCAACCTGCCGAATGATCTTTGTGTTTGATTGTTTTAAAAATGATTTGGAAATGAAGAAATCTCAACGATAATTTATTTTCATCACTCCACAGGCCATGACTACCCACCACAAAATCCAGGCCAATGCTGTTCTTCGTGAAGTTGTTATGTTGGGCTTCGGCACAATGGTTAACAAATACTGCATTGAAATGCCAGCGTGCCCAGTTGACTTGGTGAAGGTACATGCTTTTTTATTTATTCGATTTTGTATGCTACATTAAGAAGAATGAATCCCATCCAATCCCATCTTACCTTTCCTCTGCCTTTAACAGCCTATCCACGACCTGCTGATCCAGTCTGTTGCCAAGCGTGACATTGAGGAAGCTATTATTGCTCTCAAAGTTCTGGGTAATGCTGGCCATCCTGGCAGTCTTAAACCCATCATGAAGATACTGCCTGGATTATCCACTGCTACAGCTGACCTGCCCATGAATGTTCACATCGAGGCCATCCTTGCCATGAGGAACATTGCAAAGAAGGAGCCCAGGCTGGTAGGACTTTCTCAAAATCCCTGACAGTTGTGATTTCAACACACGTTTCTGCTGGTTTGGTTCTAACCATTCACCTCTGTTCATTAGATCCAGAATGTGGCTATTCAGTTGTTCATGGACAAGGCTCTCCATGCTGAGATCCGCATGGCTGCTGCTCTTGTGCTGTTTGAGACCAGACTCCCCATGGGTCTGGTGACTACCCTCGCGGACGCAGTCCTGAAGGAAAGTAATCTGCAGGTTGCAAGCTTTGTCTACTCTTACATGAAGGCCATGACCAAGAACACTGCCCCTGATTATGCATCAGTGTAAGAGGAAATAACTATTATGATAATTCATCCATTCTCTGTTGTTGGCTTTTATGAATGAAACCTAACAGCGGATGATATTATTCTTTCAGTGCCACAGCATGTGCTGTTGCCGTGAGGATTCTGAGCCCCAAATTCGACAGGCTGAGCTTCCGCTTCAGCAGGGCTCTCTACTTGGATGCCTACCACAGTAAGTGAATAATAATGACAGGGATTTTCCTTTAGACACGTCATCCTGCTTACATCTGCAGCTTGACACGTGTCCTGTGCTGTCTGTAGACCCCTGGATGATTGGTGCTGCTGCCAGTGCTTTCTATATCAATGATGCCGCCACTGTGATGCCTAGGGCTGTTGTGGCCAAGGCCCGTACCTACATCGCTGGAGCTTATGCTGATGTTCTTGAGGTCAGAACTGTAGCCTGAACCTTCTTCATAACTTCATATTTGTGATGAAAAAACATACATTTTAAGAATTTCCTCTGGGATTTTCAACAGAACCAAGGGGGCTGTTGTAATTGACTGATGCTTTTTTCTTTGAAAAAAACCTGATTTTCTATTTGTGTTTCATTTCAGTTTGGTGTGAGAACTGAGGGAATTCAGGAGGCCATCTTGAAGATGCCTCAGGCTCCTGAGAACGCTAATAGGATCACAAAGATTAGGCACTTCATCAAGGCTGTAGGTCATCACTTCAATGCCAAAGTATTAGTTCCAAACGCATGTCAATTATCACTGAATTGACAATAGTCTCCTTTCCACAGATTTCTAACTGGAAGGCCTCCCCTGTGAACCAGCCACTGGCTTCAGTGTACGTGAAATTCTTTGGACAGGAAATCGGTTTTGCCAACATTGACAAGGCCGTCATCGATCAGTTTGTCCAGGTAATGTGTATAGTTACATGAAACTATTATTAAAATAAAATAATAAACAACACATTCAATTAGAAGCATGACATTTTAAGCAAGGCTTGTTTTCCACACAGGTTGCCACCGGACCTAGCGTTGCCACTTACGGAAAGAAGGCCTTGGAGGTTCTGCTCAATGGCTTCTCGTTCCACTATGCTAAACCCATGCTGGTTGCTGAAGTGCGTCGCATCATGCCCACCACTGTGGGTCTGCCCATGGAGCTCAGCTTCTACACCGCTGCTGTGGCTGTTGCCACTGTTGAATGTAAGCTCCAGAAACAAAACATAAAACAAGTGAAAAATGGTATTGCCAAAAGTGTATGACCTCCTTTTTTACTGATGTTCTCTGTCAACAGTCCAGACCACTGTGTCTCCACCTCTGCCTCAGAACTTTGCTGCTGCTCAGCTTCTTAAATCCGACATTGAGATCAGGACCGCAGTTACACCAAGGTACAAAACAAATTACAACAACAAAACAACTAGAGACATTGTGTTTCATTCCAGTTTGATGACATTCTGCTTCTGCTAGAGAGTGTTGTTTGTATGTATACATGATCATATGATGCATTTCATTAAATAATCATAAATATATCCATTACTACTATTTTATCCATGGTCCATCCCTTTCTGTCCCTCAGTGTTTCCATGCATACTTATGCTGTCATGGGAGTGAACACTGCCTTGATCCAGGCTGCTATCATGTCAAGAGCCAGAATCCACACAATTGTTCCTGCAAAGATAGAAGCAAGAATTGACTTCATCAAGGGCAACTTCAAGATTCATGTTTTGCCTGTCATAGGTGTCAATCAGATCGCAACTGCAACGTAAATGTTTTTTCTCTCTTTGCTTCTCAATGTTGATCACTTACTTGTTCTTGCAAAAAAAAGCAAAATGTTCTCTCTTTTCTTGCAGCGTGGAGACTCTTGCCTTTGCAAGAAATGTAGAAGATCTTGCTGCCGCAAAGTTTACTCCAATGATTCCAATGAATCCCACCACATTGTCACGTGAAACATTTACTTCTAAGATCGCCTCCAAGTTGGCTTCTTTTGCATCCTCTCTGCGTGGTGGATTGGTGAGTCTGGGATCTGCACATACAACAAATACAATATTTATAGTTTCATAATTTCAGAATTTAATTTGGTTATTTTGTTTTTGCAGTCAACATCATCAGAAATCATTCCCGTGGATCTGCCCAAGAACATCATCAAAAAGATCAACCTCAGTGCTGCCTTCGCTAAGAAGATGTGCGGTGAACTGGAAACGTTTGGAATCAAGGCGTGCACTGAGATCAAATCTTGGAACGCTGCCTTCATCAAAGACTGCCCACTCTACGCTGTTATTGGAAAACATGTCATCGTTGTTGAGGTTACACCCGGCAAGTACAACTTTTTCAAAATGAATAACAATTATGCAAAGACAACGGATTAAATAGAAATATTTTGGTCAAATAACTAATATCTATCGTTTGCTTCCAGCCGCTGGGCCAGTGATTGAGAAGATCGAGATTGAGATTCAAGTTGGCGAGAAGGCAGCAGAGAAGATCATCAAGGTGATCACCATGAGCCAGGAGGAAGAAACCGTGGAGGAGAAGAACGTCTTGCTGAAACTTAAGAAGATCCTGATTCCCGGTCTGAAGAACGCCACCAGATCTTCCTCTTCCTCCAGCAGCTCTCGTTCCCCCAAATCCCGCTCTAGCAGCAGCTCCAGCAGCAGCTCCAGCAGCAGCTCCAGCAGCTCCCGTGCCGCCTCCTCCTCATCCCGGTCATCCAGCTCTTCTCGCCATAGGAGCAAGATGGTGGACAGCAATGCCCCTCTCAGCAAGAGATCCAAGAGGGTGAGCAGGAGCTCCAGCAGCTCTTCCAGCTCTTCCAGCTCTTCTAGCTCCAGCTCCCGCATGTCAAAGGTGAGGCCTCTTTTTTGTAAAAAATTCCTTGGCTTGAAAATTCACCCAGCATCAACATATGAAAGATGTCCATTAAAAGTGTGTTAAGGTGTCTTCTTGTTTTGTTCATTTCAGCAAGAGATCATTGACTTGAAGTTTTCCAAGAACCACATCCACCAGGTGTGTTATTTGGCATTTCTCTTGAAGAAACATAATTATACTAGCAGTTATGTATAAGGGTCGTTGCATTGTTCATTTATTTATTTAAATCACTAATTTATTTTATGGTTTCAGCATTCCGTTTCCGCAGCCAGAGCATCAAGCAGAAGCAGCGCTGCCAGCTACGAGGCCATCTACAACAAGGTGCAATCATGAGAGAGAACCAATGCATTCTGGTGGGTAACATTGAACACTCAATGGTTGCTTGTGCTAACCCTATCCCTTCGGTTTGAATCGTCAGGCCAAATACCTTGCGACCGCCTTCTCTCCCGCTGTGACGGTCCTAGTCCGTGCGGTCAGAGCTGACCACAAGGTCCAGGGATACCAGGCAACTGCCTACTGGGACAAGGCCACTTCCAGAGTCCAGCTTATCCTTGCTAACCTGGTGGAGAACGACCACTGGAGGATCTGCGCTGATGCCATGCTGCTCAGCTATGAGAAAATCATGGTGAGACCTTCTTCAGCAACAGCCCCGAACTCAGCTCCAGTATCAGCTGTCATTGTTTTCTGTGATCTGTGGTAATATTCAACATTTCCAATTAGGCCAAGGTTGCTTGGGGAATTGACTGCAAGCAATACGAGACCCAGATCGCTGCTGAAACTGGACTTGTTGATAAATACTCTGCAATGCGCCTGAAGTTCACCTGGGACAAGCTTCCATCTTCCATGAAGCACTACGCCAAGATGTAATGTCACAAATGATTCCAACCTAACCATATCAATTGGCACTTATTCAGTAAACTAACAAATAGGTGAATGTATAATATATGATTTTCACCCTGGTTTAGGCTGTCAGACTACTACGGAACTGCTGCACAGTTGGCAGGCATGGAAACGTGGAAGGCCAAGAATGTTCAGAAACAATTTAAAATGACTGTGGCTTTCGCATCTGAGAAATCCCTGAATGTTGTGTTGAAGACACCAAGGGTAAGTTTCTCCTATGATGTGAAGATCATTGTTATGCTGTTTCTTAAATTCATGGTGATCAATCAAAATATTGCTATTTCTATACAGATGACCATCTACAAACTGGGCATGGAGCTTCCAGTCTATCTCCCTGTTGGAAATACAGCTGCTGAGCTGGTGGCCTATCAGAACAACCTTGATAAGATTTCGTATGTGCTCACCAAAGCTCATGCAGGTGAGACTTGATTTCAAATAAATCAATTTTTTTTATTTACTTCCCATGTCATTTGATTAATCTTTATCCTTTTGCTATAGCTGAGTGCACCATGGTCAATGACAAGCTGACCACATTCAACCAGCGCATCTACAAGAACCAGATGCCAGACTCTTGCTATCAGGTTTTGGCTCAGGACTGCACCGCAGATCTGAAATTCATTGTTCTGCTGAAGAAGGATCCGGCACCCAACAAGAAACAAATCAATGTGCAAATTGCTGACATGTGAGTAAATCTCTTCCAGGAGGACATTGGGCATATTTGTATTACTTTTGGATGTGTGATGTACATGAGTATCTATCAAGATAAATCACTATTTATTTTCCCCAACAGTGATGTTGACCTGTTCGCCCTGAACAATGACATCATGGTGAAGATCAATGGGATCGTATTGCCCACTGCCAACCTCCCATACCAGCATCCTACAAGTACATAAGTTACACTGTGAACTGGAACTACAGTCCAATGAATTATAAATTGGTCATATATTGTATACATTACATTCATACTTGTGATTATTTTAGACAAAATCCAGATCAAGAAGATGGGTGAGGGCATTGCGCTCCATGCTCCAAGGCATGGTCTTCAAGAGGTCTTCTTGGACACCAACACATTGAAGGTATAAAGAAAATACTATGCTATGCTACGCTACATTATCCTATGCTATATCATAGAAATTAGATTCCTTAACAGTGGATTATTCATCTCACAGGTCAAGGTGGTGGACTGGATGAGGGGACAGACCTGTGGACTCTGTGGAAAGGCTGACGGAGAGGTCAGACAGGAGTACCAGACCCCCAATGGACGTCTGGCCTCAAACTCAGTCAGCTACGCCCAATCCTGGGTGATCCCCGCCGAGAGCTGCCGCGACACCTCAAGTAAGACCATTAGATGATATGACCTCGGCTTGGTTGAGTTTATTAGCTTGGTGGACAGCTATAAAATATATGTTTTAGCTTGAATATGTAGGGAGACCATGGACAAATGCGCGATCGTTGAGGAGCAAGTCCTAACAAGTAACTTTCATGATCTATTTTCCTTCAGAGTGTTTCATGAAGCTTGAATCTGTGAAGCTGGAGAAGCAAATGATCCTCCATGGAGAGGAGTCCAAATGCTACTCTGTTGAGCCTGTGTTGCGCTGCCTGTCTGGATGTTCCCCAGTGAAGACCATGCCTGTCACTGTTGGTTTCCACTGTCTGCCAGTCGGTAAGTAAAAAAATACACTTCTTAACAAAAAGAAACCAGCACATTGCACGTCCCTATAAACAATGAACTGTTGTTCATGCCATGCCATGGGGGGCAGGATAGACTAGTGGTTGGGGTGTTCAACTCCCAAGCCAGAAGGTCCTGGGTTCAAACCCTAATGTCCTCAGTCTACTTGTAGGCATCCTTGAGCAAGATGCCCCCTTACCTGTTCCTTAATTTATAACATATGAAATTCACTAGAAGTCCCTTTCGATTAAAGTGTCTGCTAAGTGACTAAATAGTGTAATAGTCTTAACTACTTTGTTCTCCATTGTCTCCATTGTAGATTCCAACATGAGTCGCGCTGCGGGTCTGAACAGCATCTACGAGAAGAGCGAGGACTTGCAGGAGACCGCCGAAGCCCACCTGGCCTGCCGTTGCTCCGCCCAGTGTGCTTAGGATATAATGCCATATTTTGACCAATAATATATGTTACCCATTGTATTGTAAGTGTGATCGTATGGAAGAATAGTTGAGATTCCTTTCCCAAAATGATGGAGTGTCTGCTATGTAAATGTAAATGTTGACGTTCAAATAAAACCTGCATGCATTACTAAGGCAAACATTGGAAATGAATTCATTTGTATGGGTTTGGAATCATCTGCAGTCTATAGACCCATCTATCGACTTGAGAAAAAAAATGAATATTGGGATAGTCTTCAAAAAAATGACCTGAAAGACAATGTTGCTACACATGGTGAAACCTGTAATCCTCAACTACATGCCTACAATAGGCCTACATATGTCATACAAAATGCCTTAATTACTCTACTTATTCGAGGCCACTGAGCAGGATAGATAAAAATAACTATTTGAATCTGATTTGGTCATCATCAGTAATGACCTTTGTTTAAATGTCTAATAACCAAGCAATACAATTAGTATCTAAATTGGCAACAAATGATGTCCTACATGTACCATGTAGGCTATTCAATCCTTATTTGTGTATGTGTTCTAAATATGTATCTGCAAAACGTAGGGCCTATAGATGTATTCACATGTAGGCCTACACATGATTGACTAACAATTGTGTTCGGTTTGAGACATATTCTATATTTTAAAGAAATGTAATTATAATGATCAAATCAGGAATAATTTTATAAATATAATTACTCAATGTTTTTATTTTATTAATTTATTATTGTTTGGCTTCATGAAAGTTATTTGTGAATGAAACGTATAAAGTGTTACCCACAAATAGGCCTACACACATTGAATTTCCAAATGTCCATACAAAACTTAAATATAAGACATTAAAACATAGGCCCAATTATGATATCTGAGTAGGCCTAATATTGTTTTATTATTTTCTCAATTGTACACATGGACAGTGGCAGGTGGCTGACAACAGGCAACGTCATTGTGTCCAAACTTGTGCACTCTCCAATGTCTTGTTAAGTTGCCGCCTAAAACATTAGTTATCTAAGGGCAAAGATAAGACATGTCATACACAGGTGATGACAGGATGTTTGATGTTTGATGTTTGATGTTTGATGATGTCTCTGTATTTTTAGGGAGCAGAATTCGCAGGCCATGATGTCGCAATGTGCATCGTACTATGGGCCTAATGATGAATTGGAATGAGTCGAGGGTTAGGATCAAGAGCCCCTTGATGTCGCTCCTGGAAGACTCCTGGTCAATGTTGATGCACCATGATGCTCTTCTGGTCCAGACCCACTTTGTAAGTAAGTAAGTAAAGTGTATTAAGTATAGCACCTTTCACAGAGCAATGGTCACAAAGTGCTTCGCGAGAGTAAAAACTGATTACAATTATTTTTATGTCTAGTAATGCTCTACTGGTACCAATAACCATTTTCACACCAGCACTATGATGTTTTGCAGCCCTTCTAGCTGCTTCAAGAGATTCCACAGTGATGCCTTGATATCCTCAACTCCAGCACTCGATGTCTAGTATCACAATGCCTCGATGGTCCCAACACCAGCACTTCGATGTCTAGGGGAAAAGGAATACCATCAAAATATCTTTTGCGTAGGTAGGTCTATTTCTAATGAAAGCATGGCCCATACCTTTGATATACGGGAAACTTTGTTAGAATCCTAAATGTTATTTTATGTAAATAGTGTGTGTGTGTGTGTGTAGGCTCTTTCAAACTGTCCAACGTCGTACTCCGTACTACGCTGTGAGTTTTATCACGTGACTAGTTTCCTCATCAGCTGAGTCCAACAAGTCGTGGCTGTGCGTGTTGTACACCCGGGCTCGTCGTGAAAAGTACTCTTTTTTGGATTGAAACATGTTTTTTTTCATGTTTATTTCAACAACATGCCTTGTCGCCACGGCCGACACATGCCCGTGTGAAAGCCTGGGACTCTGTCAACCAATTCAACAGGAAAGAGACTTTGAGGTTGGCTGCACTTGTTTATCAGCAGTACGCAGTAGAAACCGAGCATGGGGTCAAAAGGTTGTTTAAGCAGTTTTTATTTTGACAGCAGGCAGATGCTCGCTACAATAGTTGTCTATGTACAGCTATAAACCTTATAAAACACGTTGAAACACGACATGTCTTATTCATTAGCCTATTTGTAGAAGTCACTGGTCATACTTCATTTTTGTAGGTTCGTTGTTTTTAATGTACTTGTTATTACAATATGAAAATAGCCTGTTTATACATTGAGATTTGTAACTTTACAAAGTATCACGAGTGTCGGTACCTGTGAAAAGTGGAAGTGGTGCCGTTGTCAAGCAGTGGTGTTGTAAACCTTTTGGTAAGTCCCCTTGTATTGCGTGCGTCTGCCTTATGTTTGTAGTGAACTGGGATGTGCATTTCCTCATGTTTTGTAGGTGTTTGTGTTTGATGTGGGTGGAAAAGCATGGAGGTCGTATAACTGGAGCATTGTGACAACAGTGGCAGCGTTTGGAAAATACGACTCTGAACTCATGTGTTATGCGCATTCCAAAGGTGCACGTGTTGTGCTCAAAGGTAGAGTAACTATCCACATCCATTTATAAAGTCCTTTTTTAATTTTACTTATGTATTTGAGCTGATTTGAATGATGGATTTGAACTTTGTAACTGCCAACTAATACAATATAGCAATGATGGATAATAAGACAAAATCCACCTTTATTACCACCAGTAATACAGTTTTATCAGACTGTCCATTCTGCTCTAAAACCCACATTACATTGACCTAAATTATAAGATTATGGCTGATTAACTGAACAATGCATGCTGGTAAAAAAAAGAAGAAGAAGTAATTTAAGATGACGGATGCATTTATTCATGGTGGGTATGCCATGACTTCAAATTAAAACAAGATTAAAAAAAAAATCGAATCAACCTTTAATCTCATCACACACCCCATAATATATAATACACAATATAATATTGTATACTTTACAAGGTGATGTGTCCGTCCCCCATATTGTGGACCCGGGGAACAGAACGGCCTGGATCACAGACAAGGTGAACCTGGCCAAGACTCAGTTCCTGGATGGAATCAACATAGACATTGAGCATGCAGTGGAGGCTGGTTCTCCGGAGTACTATGCTCTCACAGCCCTGGTGAAGGAGAGCACCGAAGCATTCCATAGAGAGATCCCCGGCTCACAGGTGAGCAGGCAATAAGTTAATCACCAATCAACGATCATCCAATGAAAGCGTCAGGCACATGCTATAGCAGAGTAAACAAGGAATCTACCTTTATGTCTACTTTTTTGTCTCAGTCGATGTGTTTTGGCTCAAAGCATTTATCTGTTGTCTGTTCTTCATATGGGGGCAGGCTAGTGTTACTACTAGGGTGTTTCGACTTCCAACCGAAAGGGAGTGGGGTTCAATCCCCGATGTCTGCAGTCCATGAGTAATATACCTGACCCCTACCTGTATATGAATTTGCTTTAGGGTCTTTTATTTTCTGGTCTTTCTTTAGGTCTCATTTGACGTTGCCTGGTCACCGAACTGTATAGACAAGCGTTGCTATGACTACGTGGCTATTGCCGAGTCGTGTGACCTGCTGTTTGTGATGTCCTACGACGAGCAGAGTCAGATCCTGGGGGATTGTATTGCGATGGCCAACGCCCCCGTCTCTCAAACCATTGAAGGTACACAGTCCCATATGTGTATGTGCTTTTAATTGCTGAAGCCAAGTCAGTTAACGGGTAACCTTGTATGATGGTTCTTATAGGCTACTACCAGTATTTGGATCTAAAGATAGACCCCAAAAAGTTAGTGATGGGAGTACCGTGGTATGGTTATGATTATTCATGCCTCAACGTATCTCAGGTAAGACGTTTTCCATTTAACGCAGTGCAAACAGCCCTACAGAGACTGTAGTCATGGAGAATTCTGTGTGCTATTAATAGTTGTCCATTGCATTGGGCATAGCTTGCGATATAATATATAATTATGTAAAGTAATGTGCATAGTTAACACTGGTGCTGGTGGCGTCGTGTCCGGTGCCCGCGCCAGGAGGGCGTGTGCTCTATAGAGAAGGTTCCGTTCCGCGGAGCTCCCTGCAGCGACGCAGCAGGTAAACAGAAGACCTACAGCTGGATCATGAAGCAGATCAACAGCTCCACGACTGGCCGGCTGTGGGACCGGCGGCAGCAAGCGCCCTACTTTAACTACAAGGTAGGCCTGGAAAAAACGCTGTTGCGTCTCGATGCTCTCAAATGTCCATGATTGCTACGTTTGGCTATGACCTTAGCCTTTGTTCAAGCTCCATTGGGTGGGAAGTTTTGGGTTAACTGCGTTCTTCGTTCGGCTGAAGAGGTTGTCCGGCACTGGTTGTTTTTTTTTGTTTTGTTTTTTGTCCTTCAAAGTTGGGAGTCTTCTCCACTTAGTCTGAATGAATAACATTGGGAAAAAAAACCTGCTGCCTTTTCTGGTGACTGTTTGTAGTCTAGAGTGCCAGTGACCTTCTGCTATGGCACCACCACAAGAAAACACTTTACAGACGCAATAAAAAACGGTCCTATTGAATTCCACCCGCGAGTAGTAGCATTTTCTAGCCTCATTAACATCACAAAACATTGCCGTTGTTAGTGTTTGGCAGCTGACGTGCAATGCTGTTCCTTTTTGTTTTGTTGTGTTTATATATATATATATATATCTTTTCATGTACGTTTTCCCAGGACCAGAAAGAACAGATCCACCAGGTATGGTACGATGATCCGGACAGCATCTGTCTCAAGGCGGGCTTGGTGAACACCAAGGGACTGAGGGGTATTGGCATGTGGAACGGCAATATCCTCAACTACATTGATGAGGCTGCCCAGCAACAGACCACAATGATGTGGAATGCGCTTGTGCAATGCTAACTGGAATACTAACCCGGGAGAAATTTACACCCGCCTTGAATCTACTGGCGTCCGTTGCCAAGTCAGTATAATCTTTTGTGAGGTTGGGAGGCCCAGGGGATTTGCTTTCGCTGTTTGTTTCAGGAATATTTGTTTGCACTTCAAAGTTCTGTTTTTATTGCTCTTTTGGATGGCAGTATTTCATGTCAGGCGTCCCACGTGTGAATGGGCTTCTTGGAAACACTGAATGAATTTTTTTAATGTAGCTATGCAAAAAAATCATTAAAGTATTTGCCTTGTACTGAAGTATTTTATGAATAATTTTGCTGTTGAAAAAAATCTGACTAAATTATTGTAATGAAAAAATCTAAACTTCGAACACAATTAAGATTTTAAATGATCAGATACAATATCAAACATTACTAACAAATACTAGGACCACATAAAATGCAGCATGTGTAGTGCAATTTAACAAAATGTCAACTTCTGTACACAGTGCATATGATACAAAATTGTTTAAGAAAGATTCACCTGCTTATAGACATACAAAACACGCACTGAATTTGACATCTCATTCTTTTTTTTGTACAGCTAAAAAGTGTACAATTTCCTAACCTAAATTTGAATATTGAATTAGCTTCCAGTATTCTGGGCATATGGTCTGTTCCGTGGGATTGGCCCGAAGGGTTGTGAGGTCATGGGTCCAGTGTGAGACGATTGGCTCCTTTTCTGAGCCAGCTCAGCCTTCAGCGCCCTCAGCTCGGTAGCAGCCTGTTTCCTCAACTAGAGAGAGCCAGACAGAAGATGATCTGATGTTTATATTTGTTTTATATTGTCATTGGTAATTATTAATTGTGTGTGTGTGTGTGTGTGTGTGTATGTGTCTTTTCAATGCAACATCAATTGGTTGTATTTATATGGGAGTATTGATTGGTTTTCCCTTTTTGCAGATTCAATGCACATTTTATATCATTGGGTGTAGATATATTATGATAAATGCAAATAAACAAGCAATGATGTACCCTTATCTCTGTGATAAGTTTCATCTTGGCATCTTCCACTTGTCTTCTCAGGTTGTCAATTTCATGGCTCTCGGTCATTATCTGAATGATGAGCTCATTCTAACACGTGATTATGGTTAGTGAAGTACAAATACATACTAATAAAACATGGTAAAATATATGATGAATCACTGCTGAACTTCAGGAAAGACAATTCATTTTCAATTACTGCTAGCTAAAATAATTTGATAATCGTGTCAATTCAAATTAATTGATTATTGACACATTTTCTATTGGGAGAAAAATATAACACTTTTAGAATTTCTCTTCTTTTGCTGATTAAGGGATATCTAGGATCATGTGAAAGACTTCATCAACAGACCTTTGTGGAGGACCTCCCCTGATGTCTAGCTCTGCCTCTGCCATCTCTGGCCTGTAACTGGTGCAGGAGTTTATTGTAAAATGTCTCCAGTTCCTGACGCAAGTTCCTCAAGGTCTCTTCCAGTGGTGCCGTAGCTTTCTTGGTCTCAAAATACTTCTTTTTCCAATTATCACGAGCTTTGATGTGCAGTTAATAGGAATAAAATAAAATAAACACTTTTTTATTATATATATTTAATATTATTTATGTTTGTTTATTTATGTCTTTTTGAATCAAATGTTTCTATAATCCTAAACTGTCCCACTTTTAATCTGGTGTTCGAGGGACTATTTTCAGCACACATTCACTCAAAATCAAGTTGTAAAAACTACAACATGCAACAAAATGGTGTTGCATCTTCAACCAACCTTGATTCCTACGGTTCCTGTTCTGAGCCAATAAGTCCTTCCCCTTCCTCAGCAGTTCCTGCCTTGTCCACTCAAGTTGCTTCCTCTCTTCCCTCACCACCTTGATCTCCTCAATGAGTTCATCTCCTTCAGACAGAGAGACACAACCCATGTCGGTTACGTCCATGGTGTTAAAGGGTCCCTATTTTACCACCCAGCGCGACGTTGATTAGCCGTCACAAGCCCTGTAGTGACATCACACGTGACAGTGTCCACCCAGATGTATGATGGCTATAGCTCGGCCTACCGGTTGGTACAGTCCACTAGGTAGGCTGTTGATCTATAGCTATCATACGTGTGACGTCACTATAGGGTCGATTTTGAAATGGCTTGTAATTGCTAATCAACATCCCACCCGGTGGCAAAATAGCAGCCCTTTAAATAATGAATCACTATCACACTCTATCGTACTGTTATTGTGAAAAGGCGGAGATCCAGCGGTGGCGTTTGTGGCGAGGGTCCCGTCAGAGGCTGGTGGTTGGGAACCGTATTGTATCATAGGCCTCGAGGACACCCCCCGACTCCCTGGAACCTCAAATTATGAAAAGACACAACACGACATTTAAGTGGACAGTGGCTTTGTTTTGTTTTTGTCATGGATACATGACACCACCTCACTGACAGGGGAACTTGGTGAATGGCCAAAGCCCTATCGTAAAGGCCTGGACTTTACAAGAGGCCGGAACGCTTGTTAAAACACTTGTGTCTGGTGTTGTCGTGACAACTCTGCTTCTTTAATAGACTAAACTCTAGACCGTGTTGTTGATGTCAAACAAAAGAGGACATCTCGTACCATTTGTTTCAGCTTCTTCCCCGCCAGTGTCTGTACATCTTTTGATGGTCTGAGCCTGCAATAATTAGACATCTATTATTAAGCGTTAAGAAACTGTAGTTTCACAATCAAGTGTACTATAGTAGAAGTCTAATGTTGATGTAGAATTACAAACGCCATAATGGTTTGGTTAGATTGGTTAGGGATAAATGTTAGGACCGTCTGTGAACAGCACCTGTCTGAGGAGAAGCCCGACTGTCTGTCTTCCAGGGACTCTGGTAGGCCTGAGTCTCTGGTCGGTCTGGAGGCCAGCTTGTCTTTCTTCCAGCCTGTCGTCTCTTCTCTCCCAGGGAGGCCCTTCGTCTGGGCTGGATCAACGTCTTGTCGGGTGTTCAAATGTAGAATTCAAGTTGTGTTAATAGTGGATGGACACGTTAACTTGTTTGTCCTGTATTTTGCAAACATGTGCTATCAAGTCAATTGTGTACTGCAGGTTCAGGTTCAAATCATTTCATCTTTTTAAATTGCTAGGTTTCACCAAATATTATATTTGGAGAGAAAAAAATGTCATGGGAAAAGCTTACTTCGATAGATACATGCAGAAAAGTTTCTAATCAATGATATATTTTATTTTTCCTCCTTTACTTTGTGTATCATGCAGTGATCTCATCGGGGTCCTGCACCTCCTCTTCTGACTCCTCTCCTCTGTCCAGTCAGCCTTAAAAGAGGTGCCCCCCTCCCCAGCATCCTCTCTCTCTCTCTCTCCCTCTGTGGAGCAGCAACTCTCATCCTCCT
>OMNR01091866.1:0-15085 GCA_900303205.1 Mora moro
TACCTCAATAGAAGCAAAAACCTTCATTCACCTACAATTTCTTAATTTTTTGGATGATTGTGGTTGAATGTACAATAAAATGACACTAAAACATTACATAAAATAATTGGCAGTAGCTACCAGGCTCCTGCTAGGCCCACTAAAAATGGGGTCCCTTGAAATGAGGAACCACTGACGTAAATTGTCGTTTTTTTTTCTTTTAAAAGGAAATGTAGTTTTTCTTCGGGATATGTAGTCTTCTAGCATTCAACGCCATATACAGTGCATCGGAGCCACTCTCAAACAGAACTCCATGTCCCGGTGTCCCACGGCGCTCTTCTAACCGACTGACGAGAGTCAGCAGCTCACGCGGACTTTCTCTGGAACTACTGGGTCGTCCCGCACGCGCGTGTACAGAGAGCCGTCTGTTACATCTCCACGGAGCAGCCGACATAACAGTAAGAGACGGTGACGAGGAGTTGTTCTGCTTTGAGGGTCGAGGTCAGCCGTGCTATCCGGACAGACCGTAACGTAGGAAGTATCTGAAGTCTCACACTAGTTTAAAGCGAAGAGCTGTGATGGACCCCAGAGACACTGCCCCTGATTCCTGGGAACAAGAGGACGACGTGGAGGCCACCGTCGAGGGTGCTCTCCAATCCGCACTCTCTGATTTAAATGTGAACGCCAAACAGTTTGTTCCCAACATAAACGCCGCTGAGTTTGTTCCGGCCTTCCTTGTCAAGAAGCCCTCGGAAGACCACGACCACGACGGTACGTCTGCAGTCACGTCGAGCAGCTCCGCAAGCTAGCCGTGAGGTAGCTGGAGCTCACTAGCAGAAACACACGCGTCCCCGGACCTGCTCGCTGAGCCGCTGCTACCCCTACTATACCCCTACTATACAACATTCACAAGTTCAGTCCTCCATTTATCTACGGAGCTGTCGAGCAGGCCGGCTTACTCGTTGAAAGATTATGATAACAATCTGCCTGAATTTAGGCACAAAGTCCCTCTGGTACCAACACGTTACCCTCCCATGTAGCCGGCTGACGTTTGCCTTTATAATGACTTTACCGTTATGTATAACAGTAGGTAGCCTGGCAGGTCATGTTGCTGATCAACATCCATCTGCTGAACTGGCTAGCGTCCCTTATTACGCAATGGGAAACTGTACAGAAGACAGCCAAAGTTTGGTCTGGCTTCTGACTTCATATGAAGGACCAAGGTGAGCTAGCCTGTGACGTCACATGGCGGCGGAGTTATGACGTCCGTGGTTGCTCAGCGTCATCCACCTTCAGGCAAACCTTTAAGGTGTCAACGTTGAGGAATGAAATAACATTCTTCAGAAATTGACGCAATTAATTTATCAGCGAGTATAAATGGCTATACTTATTTAGTTTCATATGCTAATACAGATGTACACAAAAGCCTTATTTTGACGTGATTAAGTTTTACCCTCAAAGGACCTGTAAAAGTATTTCGATATACTTTTCATGCTGGTGATTCCAATGAAGGATTCTGACAGGATAAAATAATCCACATGAATCCCTCCCACTTACTTACCCGCTACCAGATGTTGGCTATAGAAACGTGTGGCTAGCCACACTAAAAAAGCACAGTTCAATTCATAGGTTGCCAACACATTGGACATGAGAAGAAACTCTTGGTCTCTCTAACTAGGGTAACAATCTAAGGTTTACCGCAATGTTTTGGACAATTACAGATGATGCCAAAAGCTTGCCAATCTAGGTAAATTGGTTTATAAACTGCAACAGAAATAATGGCAACAATGCCTTTTAAAGCTGTTTTACAGCAAATATTTAAGACTATTCATTGTAATGGGTGAGAAAATGATAACACTAATTATCACTTTGTTTTCCTTTTGAAGAAATAAAGCCTGCTACTTTAGGGCATTTAAAGCATATGGCATGTGGAAACAAAAAGCGAATCAACTTGCCATCAACCAATTGCCCATATAGACCGAAATGGTGAACAAACACCCTTTCTCCCACACAGCACAAAGTATCGCGACGCTAAATACTCCAAAAGCAGTCACTCCAGTGGGGATGAAAAAACCTAACATTTGAAACAAGCATGAGTCACTCAAACTAAAACCACATCGCTCATAGCCATGTCGCTCCCAGCCAGAGTGATTTAGCTACAACTAATGGTAGTTACACAAATATACTGAGCAAATGCTATTGTAGTTCTACATTCATTCAATTCTTTTTTTAATGCAATTTCTTTTTCTTTTTTTTCATTTATTTTTGGTATTGCAATAAATTAGGTTTAACTTATTTATCGGATTGTTTTACGTGTTGCTGGAGATGAATCATTGGATGTAAATCTACGTAATGCTGTAATCTAAGTCTTGCTGATCATGTGTCTTGTTACTGTGCTTAATTGAACAAAAACAGTTTGATTGTAGTCAACTGTAGCCAATCTTTAAACAAGCTAACTCAAGTACTGACCAACATACTGGCACACATTGTCTGGAATTGAATTCAGTGGTGCTGCCTTGCCTGTAGACATCTTGGTGCTGTTGACTCAGAAAAGTTGGTTCAAATCATTGGTTAATATATAAACAAGTTTTATGTGAAGCAGTGCTTCACATATAGAAATGCAGCTTTTAGCCATTGACTACTAGAGTACCCTTCTATGTGTTCTATAAATGGGATTAAATATAGAAGAACAAATTGCGTAGTCCATTAGGTGAAATGATTCAGCATTTTGATTAACAAATGTTTTTCCATTTAGGTGCCATTGAAACGGTTGCCACGATGGAAGTGTCAGAAACTGCTGGTATGTCTAACATGTTGATTCTGTGATTGGGCAAGACGATCAGAAGCAGTTAATTTCCATTTCAAACTATTTTGTTTAAAGGCAAGAAAACAACAGTAAGGATAATGTAGTAGTAATTTCTAACCCTGATTAACCCTGAATCATGGACAGAGCGGCTTAATAGACCATGTACATTTGTTATCATCAGCAAAGTGGACTTCATTTCAAAGTGTTTGCCTGTACAGCTCCGCTGGAGAACGGGGATACAGAGGCCACCACAGAGGAGGCGTGGGACCACAAAGTGGCAGAGCCAAATGAAGCTGAACCAGGAGGCAGGCCTGAGCCTGACGGGGGACCAGCAGGGTTGGAGGTCACAGCGGTGACCACAGAGGTGGTTGAGGAAGAGGAGGAAGTGCCAACGCCGAAGGTTGCACCTTCCCAGCCTGACGCTCCCAAAAAGGAACATGTCAACGTTGTGTTCATCGGCCATGTAGGTCAGTGGTCACATGCTCAGTCTTATGTCCTTACATATACGATAAGATGGCTTGTCTAGAACACCTACCTCGTTAGGTGTTGTAGGTGTACTAACTGTTGATGTCACTGTGATGCATTTCGCTAATTTATTAGTGTTTCCAACATGGAATAATGTAATTAAGTTAAAATAGGCGATAATAAACAAATTCTTCCAATAACAGCAATGACATTTCTTCCCAATGTGACCCAATTTTATTGCAACAGGTTTAACGTTCACCAACACAGTTGGCACTAGTGTAGAACTGCCTGCACCATACATTTAGGTGTCAATGTCTATTGGCAATGGCAGGCTACATTATGCCTAATTAAATCTAGACGATGCTGCATATCTGCTTTGTTAAAAACATTTAAAACGTATGGATTTTGTTTCTCCAGATGCTGGTAAATCTACCATTGGTGGCCAAATCATGTGAGTAGCATGTTCCTTGTGATCTACCTCAAATGTTGATGTCAAGACTCTCAAGCCACTTAGCTGCCATAGCTGTTCATGATAAAATAGGCGCCATGTGACTAGTTTGTTTTGCAGATAACAACCTATGAATGTGTTGCTTCATAAACTGGTTGACCTTGAACTGACTTCATTTTTCTCTTCCTGAAAGGTATCTGACAGGAATGGTGGAAAAGAGAACTCTGGAGAAATACGAGAGAGAAGCGAAGGAAAAGAACCGGGAAACCTGGTAAAAACATTGCTCTGAAATATATCATATTTAAAACAGAAAATGTGGGTGTTCATGCTTGCCAGTTATATAGTGTTTATACTAGGGTTCGGCTGATATGGTGTTGTATATGTTTTCGGGGCTGATACCTATATTCCTTGCCGATATTTAATGTTAAATGCAAAACTAATTGGGCCAAATTACAAAAAATAAGTGCTTCATGGATACGTTAACAATTTAAATGAAGAAATAATAATAATACGGAAACCCTACAATAACAATAGGTATCCACAGATATAGATATATATAGTCACCCCGCCAAAGAGTCTCTCCGAAAAGTTTGGTACCACTTCGCCGATAGGTAGCGCTATAATTCACGGTCAAAGTCAATCGATCAGCCATGATCAGCACATGAGGAACATCGCGGACAACACATGAGGAACATCCTGGACAACCCAAATAGCGATTAGAGCTACACGGGAACGCTCCAACTTCCTCTGGTGGCGTTGTAGACATTATCAAACTGAGAAACAACTCGGGGGTTGCGAGGGGAACCGGGAAGGGATCGCGAGGGAGAACGGAAAGAGGACGTTGAGTTCGGTAGCGGTGGACAATGGCCTAGTAATACACTATGGTTATTTAAAGTGTCCAGCATATGCGATTGATGGAATATTAATGTAGTTCATGTTCTAGCAGAGAGTACTACTTAGGACTTGGTAACTAAATAGCTATACTAGAAGTGTGTCTGCTGTCTCATTGGCTAAGCTAGCTGCCTAGCGTTGTGTGTGAGTACTCGAGATAACCTCGCTATCAGCACGTCAACTAACACAGCTAACCAACGCAGCTGAGTCCTGTGGACAGCACATGAGGAACATGGCGGACAACACAGATAGCGATTAGAGCTACACGGGAATGCTCCAACTTCCTCTGGTGGCGTTGTAGATGTTATCGAACTGAGAACAACTCGGGGGTTGCGAGGGGAACCGGGAAGGGATCGCGAGGGAGAACGGAAAGAGGACGTTGAGTTCGGTAGCGGTGGACAATGGCCTAGTAATACACTATGGTTATTTAAAGTGTCCAGCATATGTGTGTCTAGCATATGCGATTGATGTGAGTACTCGGGATAACTAAGCTATCAGTTGGGTTTTCATTTTTATGCCATGGCTTTATTGTTTTCTATATTATGTTGATACTGTTAATTGTGGTTTGCATATGTGGTTCCTTGGTACCGTACCGACTGAATGGAGCCATGCCACTACCTTGGTACCGTGAGTGACGGACCTTGAGTGGAGCTGCTCCACTACCTTGGTACCGTGAGTGACGGACCTTGAGTGGAGCCGCTCCACTACCTTGGTACCGTGAGTGACGGACCTTGAGTGGAGCCGCTCCACTACCGTGGTACCGTGAGTGACGGACCTTGAGTGCGACGTGGGGTTGGGTTTCCTTTGTTTTGCCATAGCTTTATTGTTTTCTATATTACGTTAGTACTGTTAATTGTGGTTCGCATATTTGAATGTATGGACTCGTTAAGGGCTATTTGTGGTCATTGATTGTATTTTAAACATACAATTGTGAAGTGCATTGACGAGATGTGTGTTTTGTATTTTACAAGTTTTGTATTTTCAACATAGCACTGAAATATTTTTGTTTTATAAGGAGACTGATTTTGATATTGAATGTGAATTTTTTTATTTCATTGACTCAAGTAAATCCAGTACTTTGCATACTTAAATACTTTTGTGTTTATTGTAATTATATGGTTCAGTTAAATAGTAGTGCCACTGATCATGCTTCTTTCGCTGTAGTACTTTTTAGCAACACCCTAACAACCACCTGCAAAAGACATTGTACTTTTTGTAGCTTTCCACCTTTGTGATATGTGTGTCTCAGGCAGCGATATCTGTGGGTTGGGATGTGTGTGTGTGTGTGGGGGGGGGGGGTGGCGGCAGTGTACAGGCTGTGAATACCTTTTGAGGCTACTAGCAGCTTTAATTTACTTTTATTTTTTCTAAAATATTCAACAATTGTTTTCTAAACAAAGAATGAATCCCTCACTGGATATTGTGTGTTGTACTATAATTGATTGGATCAGTGTGTTTACATGCACACTAATAAACAGATCTTGGATTAAGGCATTTGTCATATTTTTGGTGTTCAATTTAATGAAATGATAAGTTTAAGACATGATTCAAGTCAACTCTGTATCTTGCAGGTATCTGTCTTGGGCTCTGGACACCAACCAAGAAGAGAGGGACAAGGGCAAGACCGTGGAAGTTGGAAGAGCATATTTTGAGACAGAGAAAAAGCACTTTACCATTTTGGATGCCCCAGGACACAAAAGCTTTGTGCCCAACATGATTGGCGGAGCTTCGCAAGCTGATCTTGCTGTATTGGTAAGTCTAGGACTGCCTTGTCATTGATTATTTATAGCATGGAATAAAGCTTCATTCATAGATCCTTTTGATTGATTCACTCTAGTGCAATGCTGCCTTTAGATCCAAGCGTAGTCTTATTGCAATATTCCAATGAGCGTGAAGTTGATATTGTTTCAAATCACCATAAGATAATGATTATCGTCTTTAAGTACTTCTTGAGCTGACCGTAATTGTAGCTGCGCTGTGTCTGATGCCAGGTGATCTCGGCCAGGAAGGGGGAGTTTGAGACGGGCTTTGAGAAGGGCGGTCAGACACGGGAGCATGCCATGCTCGCCAAAACAGCTGGGGTGAAGCACCTCATAGTCCTGGTCAACAAGATGGATGACCCCACAGTCAGCTGGAGCCTAGAGAGGTAGGTGGGGATGGCTGGGCGGGTGGGCAGTAAGTCCTCATTCTATCAAAGATGAGTATATCGAATATTTGAAGTACTACTGTTAAAGATTAATTTCATCGACACATTCGACACTGTTGCTGATTTCACTATTTTGTGCAGCATTAACATTGAAATTAATCTTGAATAATTTGCCCTTGTAGGGCTGATTGACAATGACATTGGTATTGTTTTGCCTTGTGTACATTGATCATTGTATGGAACAATTGCAGGCTCTTTGAAAGTAGGTCACTGTGTTAGTTCACGGTGGTATTCCTCCAACCTATGTGCAGGTATGAAGAATGTAAGGAGAAACTAGTGCCATTTTTGAAGAAGGTGGGCTTCAACCCTAAGAAGGATATCTACTTCATGCCATGCTCAGGCCTGACAGGAGCCAACTTGAAAGAGCCTGTAGAGGAGTGCACCTGGTATACGTGAGTCCCCTAGTCAGACTTGTACCCTACAAAATACACTTGTCGTTTATGACGGATTAATGTGGATTATTGTACTACTGCTCACAATCTATTGTGAAAACATTCAAAGATTGTTACATATCACAATATCAATTACATTTAATTAATAGTATCAATGTAGCAGATCAGTCTGACCAGTCTGTATTTGGGCAATAATGCCCATTTGATTTGGCTATGTTCAGTAGGTTGATGGGTCTTGGTATCTATTCTCACATTAATAATGTTGTGCTGTGATTTCAGAGGGTTACCATTCATTCCACATCTGGACAGTTTGCCAATTTTTAGCAGATCAAGCGATGGCCCTGTCAGATTACCCATTGTAGACAAATACAAGGTAAGGGTGACCAGCATATGCATACTGCCGTTTTCAATCCATAGGATGGCTAATGCATGGCCCAGGTGTTGCACAGTGTATTTTAAGTCTATTGGGTCTATTCAAATTGGCCTGGGAGCCAATGTTCCCTCTACTTTTGACAATATGACTGCTTTTTTTGATTTGTAATAGATTGGCAATACATTTGTCTTCTTTTTTTCTATGTTAATGGATAAGTCCAATCAGTTCAAATAATGCACATATTTTGAAAACGATTTTCTATATTTTGTTTGACAGGATATGGGCACAGTGATTCTAGGCAAACTAGAGTCAGGGTCTATCTGCAAAGCACAGCAGCTGGTCATGATGCCAAACAGGGTAACGTATCTGCATTATTCTAGAATATAAGGCTACCGATTAGTCGACTAGTTGTTGCTGTGCTTGCTTGTTGGCACCAGAAATACTAGTCGCTAAATGCTTTTTTTCTCTCAGAAAAGCATTTCTGCTGAGATATGATTCGTGGAGGCACACCATGCGCTTTTGATAGAAATATGCATATACGTGACTAGCTCTCCATGTGAAAGCATCTTGTGTCAGACAGACGTAACCCTTTACGTGCCTCTCCCTGCAATGTTACTGCTTTCATTCACAACACTGACTGTGATGCAAAAAAAGAAACAAAACATTGCTAACAAACAAAATAATACTGCGATCCTAATAGGGTTGTTTTACCCCATAATGGCTGTTGGAATTCGTTTTCAGGCAGATGCAAATATACTTAAAGTAACTAGAAATGAGCATGTAAAGCGAATATCTTTCAAAGGTTTCTCCTGGGGGAGCATGCCCCCAGTTGTGGCAGGTTTTCTCACGCAATGTTCTCACCTTTTTCACTGCTAACCAGTTTGCATGCTTGCATGCTAAAAAATCTAGGAGCACCAGCAAAAAATCAGGAACAGTAGAAAAACTTTTGGTAGCACCAAATACCCTCTTGTCTGCAGAGTCTGCAACACCTTTCAACTTTTCAACATTAGTGAATCCTCATAATCTCATCCAGGAAAAAAAATTTTTCCTTTAGCTTATTAGCCATAGCAAATTTATTCAAAATTACGTTCAATTATCAGAAAGACAGAAATAATCTCTCTAATGCGCGTAACGCATTTTCAAAATATAGAGGAAAGGGGGTGTTGGTGCAAGGAGATCATGCATTTGATGAGGAAAAACAGTCAATGAAATGACTACTGGATTAAAATCACATATTTTGGTCTGAAGGTTTGAATTATTTTAGTTTTGTCTTTCTGATTGGGCGATCATTGTCATCGTAACCTCTTCACTAAATTCATTGCTTCACCTTTCGGACGATCACAAGTTGGTGCGGCAAAGAAGAAAACATACAAAGGCACACCTGAATAGTGACAGCTGCCGCACAGACCTCGAGAATTGCCTGGTTCACTTCATTCTCCGTTGTGTAACTATTATGAGTTGATGTGTTGGAGGTCGCAGACCTGTGCCACTTATTGAAAGTGTTTGGTGGCATATGCGACCAAAACTGTCACAGTCCGGAGGGACCTTTTGCATATCACTTAGCATCAATCTCACACCAGATTCACATCCCCATGTAAGGGAACCTTAACAAACGGCCCAACTGATCTGACTCTGTGTTGACCTCTGGGGCAGAACATTGAGCTAATTTGTCTGGTCATTCTGTCAGAAAGCCATGTACGTTCATATATTGTACTGTATTTATTGAACAGATTCTTTTTTAAGGATTTCAACCACACCAGAAACGAGACTTTAAATGCCTGTTTGCGTGCTGTTTATGGTTGCTGTGTTAGCTTTAAAAAAAAAAACCATACAAATAGTAGACTCGAGCTAATTGTAGTGGTCAACGTAGCCTGAGGTGTTTTTATTTTAAAATGTTGCCCTGCAGCACGTGGTGGAAGTGCTGAGTCTGCTCTCAGACGATGTGGAGACGGACGACGCCGTGCCCGGAGAGAACCTCAAGCTGCGGTTGAAGGGTATCGAGGAGGAGGAGATCCTGCCAGGGTTCATCCTTTGTAATGCAGATAACCTCTGCCACTCGGGAAGGACCTTCGATGCCCAGGTTGGTCTAGCTTCATTTGGGCCGTGACATGTGCTCCACACGGAGGGTCGCCAAGCATTTCTTTGTATGTTGCCATTGAGAATTGAAGTTCTGCGATTCGTTTTAGTGCGGCCGACGGTCCGACGTCCTGACTAGGACACCGTGCTATTGATGAATATGTTTTTCTGTCCTGCAGGTGGAAATGGGAAATGTATGTTCAAATGACTTTAGCAACAAAGATGTTATTCTATGTCTAAATTTCACCCTTCTTTAGATTGTCATCATCGAACACAAGTCTATTATCTGTCCTGGGTACAATGCAGTACTACACATCCACACCTGCATTGAAGAAGTTCAGATTACAGTGAGTGTTGATAAGCCATTCTCACCATGAAGCGCATGACTAGCTTCTGAAATAACACTGTGTTCAGTGAGTTTTGATGTGGCCAGTTAATTGAGGAAAATGACTTACTAAATGACATGAGTGAGTTTTTTCTTTCCTCTAAATTCCAGTTTGGTGGTTTTCAACACCCTGTTAACCGTATCATTCAGGGATGCATTGTTTGGCTGACAGTGTTTCCAGACTGAAATGTAAAGCCTACTAATTTTTGTCATTTATATACACAATGATGACTTAATAAGCCCTGTTCTCCTCTCTAGGCCTTAATCTGTTTAGTGGACAAAAAGTCTGGTGAGAAGAGCAAGACACGACCACGCTTTGTCAAACAGGACCAAGTGTGCATCGCACGACTGCGTACAGCAGGGACCATATGCCTTGAGACATTCAAAGAATTCCCCCAGATGGGACGATTCACCTTGCGAGATGAAGGTAGGGAAGCCCCTGAATCCCCACTCCCTGGTCTGGCGTCTGTTACTTGAGTGGTACTCGGCTCTGCGTGAAGCCAATCAGCGTGCTGATGGAATCCATGTAACCATAGTGATCAACAGAAAACCACATGGTGAATCCCGTAGTCTTTAAAGTATCTTTTATGGATTCTACTATTGAGGCAAATCTGCTCTATTCATATCTTTATTTACATCAGAAATATATTGCTGTCTCTTTCTAACAAATGTACTTGTAAGTCGCTTTGGATAAAAGCGTCTGCTAAATGCCCTAAATGTAAATGTAAATTTTGAAAATGAAATATCGTCTCAAAAATCAACAGAGGGCAACGACCCTTACACTTGTGTAGCGTACTCGAGGCGGAGCTGAATCACACACATCCAACTGAGCATGGAAGTAATTGTTGTTATTGTAAAACA
This sequence comes from Mora moro, assembly GCA_900303205.1. Taxonomy (NCBI): domain Eukaryota; kingdom Metazoa; phylum Chordata; class Actinopteri; order Gadiformes; family Moridae; genus Mora; species Mora moro. The sequence continues at coordinate 10,883 of OMNR01091866.1, forward strand.
TTTATGTGGATTATATCACATTTCTCTGTATTTCTGAAGGGAAACTGCGTCTTTGCGACCAAAAATAGAACTCGTAAAAATAGGTGAAAAAATACTGAATGTACGCGCTTCGTATTCTGCACGCCATTCACAGCCAGTGGAGCCTCTAAATGATTAACATACACAAGTTGTCACTGCTGGAGACCAAATGCACCAGTTTTTACATGATCTCCTGCACTTGCGCTCAATAACTTTATTTTCAACTGGGTAATTCAGAATGACTGCGAAGGAGAGAGTGTGCGCGACCTTCTGTCTTATTTCTACTATATATTTATATTCTGTCTTACATACACTCAAGCAATCATTATATAACCACTATAGTGTTTAATGTTTACACATGGCCTATAATAAAGCATTAAAGTACATTGTACAGTTTCTTGGTGTTGACTCTCGGTTCTCTTCCCAACAGGTAAAACCATTGCCATAGGTAAGGTGTTAAAACTGGTGGCCGAGCGGGACTGAAGCACGGTGACTGAAGCACGGTGACTGCAGCCGCGGTCCCTGGGGCTGAAGGGCAGGGGGCCAACAGCATGTTGTTTTCAGTCTGCGCTCTTTAGCAGCGGAACAACTGCCAGTCCCCTGCAGCACCCACTTCTCCTCATCAGCGAGTCCTATGTGGGGGATCCGTTTTTGGGGCTTTCAAACAAAAAAAGACCTGTGTGAAAAGGAAAACCTGTTTTTAAGCAAAATGGAAAATCCTAAGATGTCTAATTCTCCAAGTCAGCTTTCTCATATTGAGAGCTCAGTTATACCTTTTTTTAGTTTTTCCCCATTTACCTTCACTGCTCAATTTATGATTCCTCAAAAATGTTATTTCCATTTTTAAAAACTTTTTTTTTTTGATCAACAAAATGAAAAATGGCTGTTAAGATATGTTAAACAGGACCAGGATCTGCTTGATATACAATAAAGGATTTTTCATGAAATTGAAAATGAAAATGTAAGCAGTTGGAACCAAATGTAAATCTAAGTCTAATTGTCTATCTTTGCTTTCCTTCATGTTTAGTGTCGTTTTCTGGCAGTGTGTTGGATCGTGAACATGAAATAAAGCAAACTATTATGACAATGAAATGGAAATGTTTATTTGAAATCAAATCAGTAAAACCTATGGTATCCATCTTTACAGGTTGGATTGTGGGTTTAAGATTTTGTAATGAATGAAATTGTTGGGAATTGTCATTTGGAACCTGTCACAGCAAAATAAAGATTATTCTGGCAATTATAACAGCAATGCATCCATTGTCATGGTAGTGGCAATACACTGAAGTTGCACTACAGGGTGCTTTGATGAGTTTAGTCACTTGTAGTGGGACATAAATGCTAGGTACAACAGCAGAGATGTACTGCAGTGCTGGGTGTTTGGTTGGTGGGATAGAGCATCTGCATTGCAATTAGCTGTGCTGGGCGGGACTTAATGTCAAAGATGAAGCTGGCCAACTGGGAAGCCCACCGTTGTTCTACAGCAGCCAGCTTGGCCGTCTGACGGTAGCTCAGGGTGTTGTCTGCGTATACAGTAATTTCATGGAGCTGTAGTTCTCATGGAGCTGTAGTTGGACATATGTCTCTCGGTCAGACGAAGTCCCCGGCTGGCGAATGCAATCGCCCTGCGTACTCCATCCTGTTCTGAATACTGCACCAAGGCCCTGCTGACTGGAATCTATTTCCAAGATGAATGGCTTCTTAAAATCAGTGTAGCCCAGGACAGGGGTGTTGACCACCTTGTTTAGTGTCGCATGTGATGTTATGAAATCTCACTCCCTTACATATCCTCCCACAGCATTGTTCTAGACTACATGGTCCTAAGGTCCTACTGGTTACATTTGTAATTGCATTTGAAATTGCATTTGATATGCTGATTTTGCCCACCTGATAACCCAGAACTGCAATCAATGAGTCATTGCCTGCCACACCTCAGTAAAAAACACTTATACACTCAAGCACTCACTCGAACACTCATAGCACTGAACATAAATAAATAAATAAATACTTGTAAACGGAGTGAAACAAACAACAGTGGAGTGTAATACATGTTTAAGGGTGTTTTATACAGCCCCTCATCAACAATGATACAACACCATGGTCTGTGCTCATCTGTCACTTTGTCATTCAAAGCATCTCACTAGTCCAGACTTCAAACAACCATATCTTGTGAAACTGATTATTGCTCTTTCTCCATTCCAATTATTACTATTTCCTCCTCATCAAGAGGTGAAAGCAGCTGGTAGCTATCAGATATATCTCTATCAAAGTACCAAGATCATAATGAATACATAATTAACACACTTAAGTTAAGACTAAATACATACATTGTATTTACATATTGACATGTGTTACAGAACATCATCAACACCAGATCACAGATGCATATTTTATATATATACACACACACACAGAATCACGTTATTTCTAATATTTTGCTTCCATTTCATTGTGCTTCTCCTATATTCTATATTTCAGAGTAATGTTCTGAGGGAATGTGGCCCCATTTCCATACACAGGTGGTCAGAAACAAATCTAACTTGTCAAGTCTATTTGTTAATTGGCCACTACAGACCATTTTGGAAACATTAATTACCAGTAATTGCCAACGGTAAACACTTCAATTACACAATTTACAGAAACAGTAGCCCTATAACCAATGAAATTAATCCAACCAATGAATGATGCAGTAGAAAGGCACATTGATTGAGGACATGGTTGTAGATTTTCTGTGATAGGTAGAGCCTAGACCAAGAGTAAACAAAAGACTGAACTGAACTACAAAAAGTAGAATTTCAGAAGAAATTGTGGTGTGCAGCTTGCTGAAAAAGTTTTTAGTATCTGGTATATTGGAAATGTACAGTAGAGATGTGAAGTAGTGCTGTAGTTTTATGGTGGCTGTTATATGTTGCTTCCTGGGTGTTTTGGATGGTTGCTAGGGTGTTCTGCACAGTTCATGTCTATGAAGGAGGAGTTGAGTAGGGAAGTTTGGTAATAATAATAATACAGCTAAAGCTGCACACCTAATTAAGAGCTGATGTTGTCTGCAGTTGTAGGCCTAGAATCTGGGTCTCTGTGGGAATAAGAGAAGAGAGTTTAGATGCAGGCCTCCTCACCTATTGTTTGAACAAGCTAGGCTTGGTCTTTTTTTTATTTTTTTTTACCATTTTTATATGGTTAATGTTTAACCCATAATAAGGAAGTTTCTTGTTCTAACCTCTTTTCATTTCCCCACCAAGCCAAACTAGATTGTTGAGACCAAACAGAAAACATAAATAGGCTATAACGTGGGTTATTTGTGGGAAATGTATTATAGGCAACAAAGAAACAAGTTTAAAACTTGAAGTAGGAGGAGGTGAACGATGCATTTAAATGAATGCCCTAATTAACGTATGTATCTATTTATTCTAGACACATTTGTTCTAGGCGTTATTTATCTAAGGTAGGCCCATTGCGTAGGTGGGTTACTTACGGGCCATTTTAGCCAACCAAGGCTATACAATTGTCTATAAAACTAAGCTACTGTAACCAGTTGCAGCATTCACACATTTGATTAAAATACCAAAAAAACACACCTTTGTGTCATTTAGACAGTAGGATGGGCCTCTGATGTCCGAGTGTCAAACTCTACAAACTCCGAGACTGTGTGCACATCCTCCCGCGGGAGGGGGCCCGGAGGACCCCCCGCCGGCTGCTGGCCGTCCCGGGGGAGGGCCCTTGGGTCCCCGAATGTCCTGGGACTGCGGTTCCTGAGGGAATGCAGAATCCCGTGGGACAGGCGCCTGGAAAGACTCCGCACAGCGCCCGTGATGCCCTCGTTGGGTTTCTTAGGAAGTAACCCAATATCATCCTCCAGTTCCTCAGGTGGCACCTCGATGTTGCCCGTGTACCAGAACACCCACCAAATGAGACTGAGGAAAATGATGATGGCACCAGCATATATTAGAAAGTCGTAGAAAAACACGTTGGCAAACACTCCAGTAAGAAGAATAAGCATGCCAAATATGTCGAAGGCTACAGCCAGCCAGAACGCACACGCACAGTTCCCTAGTCTCCGGTAACTTGGTTCCATCTTAAGGCTATGACCCAGAAAGTGATCCGTTCACGGGTCTCTTCAACCCAACCGCTACCCAGTGTGCTGTGTTGTTACCCTTCACACCTTTTCGAGTCAAATTGTAGGTGAGG
>OMNR01091867.1:0-10100 GCA_900303205.1 Mora moro
ATAAACGTGTTTCCATTTAGTAACAGGTTCGTACAAAGTCTTGAAAGTTTGGAAAATGCTTCATTTTAACCGTTATGTTTTCAAGGTTAGGAATATGCTTGAATTTGAATGTGCTCCTTGAAAAATGCTTGATTTTCAACATAATCTGGTGTTTCATCAACACAATCACTTGTAAATACATAGAATTATATTTCAAATGAAACGACCCTGTTGTCATATTTGACGGACCGGAAGGCTTCGAGAGTCTGGACATTTTTGGTTTAGGTACCTTGAAAGTGCTTGAAATGTGCTTGAATTCTACTCGGCTAGAGCGTGCTCTATGTGGTCTGAATTCAACCTGGCAATATTTGGAGTAGTTAAGTAGGTTTTAAAATCCAAGATTGAAAACCTAAAGTGGTATATCTGCGATCTCTGTGTTCGGTCTGTAATTCTTGCATAAATATTGACTGCAGAAGTGACCAAACTTTCTCCTCTGACTCCAATCCTCCCCCGATTTGTAATGATGTCACCTACTGGATGATGTCACCATCTGAGCTGCTGCGCGGGAGGTTTGTTTGTGTAGTATAAAGATGAGTTCCTCATCAGGGCTGGCATTGGCCAGCTCTCACACGGCAGGACTGTTGTCCACGTATGCCTTGATGTGGGTCACTGTGACTCCGGGAGGGGGGGACTTTAGCTTCGAGTGACTTCAGTTCCAGGAGGGCACGTTTCCCCTGAAGGCTCGAGGACAGTTAAGAAGGGAGTGTGCTTGCTACATTAATCCATTATGTATTGTGTTACTCATTACTGTCATGCTGCCGTTCTTTCGGTTGTGTTGGAGTAGAGGTTTGAAATGTCCTAAAGCACCATGCCAATTTATCTCAACAATCTCAAAACTTTTTACGATCTTGGGATAGCAAATCGCTGTCCAAGTATGCCCTTGTTACATTTGACTTCTCTGTTCATATTCAGTCCACTGTTTTTAACTTTTTGTCTTTTAAGCACGATCAAATATTCCTATCAAAGGATCTATTGAAAAATGCAATATGTAAAATATGCAGGTGTCAACGCCTGATTTGTGTCCTCAATAGATGGTCCATGAGGCCTTTTGAGAGTTCTGAACTGTGATTAAGGCCTGTACACATGGATGACACAACCTGTTTGAGGAGGTTATACATCTTTACATCTCTATATGTGTTTATATCTTGGCTAAGGAGAGAGATGCAATTATTCTTAACTAGGATTTGAATGTCCCAGGTTTAGAAGGTAAAACCAAACAACCCACCCTTGTACCCTACATAAGGATGACCAAGTTGTGCTAGGGTGGACCTCTACCACTAATTCAGTTGACTACAAATACTGGTTAGGATGTTTAGTTGGTGGACCAGGAGGTTCCAGGTCCTCTGATTTGGGACCTGCTGGCATAAACACACCAAGACACAACATGACACACTGTGCCCTGTTTGGAACAAGCACAGTCCATGACCTGGATATGGAATGTAAGCACTAACCTCATCAAGAGATGTCTAATATATTACATGCTCTAGTCTCTATGAGGATACTCCATAATATCAAAAATAGTTCACTACAATATACAAAAAGTAATTTTAATGATAGTTATTTGCAACTCAGACGGGACTACATAGGCACATTCTTTTGCTCACCTATAGTGTTAATCCTGTCTGTCTGACCACTGGGTTGGGCCTTCTATTCAGAACATAAAGGAGTCTCATCTCCTTGCAGGTGCTCCTGGTGAGCAGCAGTCGACACCCAGACCAGTGGATCGTTCCAGGAGGAGGCATGGAGCCAGAGGAGGAGCCTGGTGGAGCTGCTGTCAGGGAGGTGTATGAGGAGGTGAGAGGAGAAAAACATAGAACATATGTTCTACATTACATTCACATACATTCACTGAGCCTAACGACAGCCTGAACAGCCAATCACACATAAGCGGTCGCGAAGGTTCACGTAAAAGGGGCAGTGTTTGCACCATATGACCAATCGCAATCATGGACAAGTAGGCTACCAGAGCCGCATATTTTACCCAAGATGAGCAAACTATTAAACAAATATGAAGAATTAAAACATGTAATTAAAACATGTAACATGTAAACATGTAACTGTGTTGCTAAAAGCAACACAGTTGCTGCTGCCAAAGGCAGGAAGGAAAGCTGGCAAAAAATTGCAGACTGTGTGAATATCAAAATCACTGCCCCATCATTAAGGCACGAGTAGATCTGACAATAATTACAATAATGCACTCCATTAAATCAATGTGTTCCTTAGATGTATTTTAATGGTGTGTAACACCATTTTAGCCTTAGTCTTTCAGCTGCAACCCTGGCAGTGTTGAACGGTCTGAGCAAATAAAGAACAAATATAAAAACATCATTCAAACCATTTAAACTTGTGTCGCACTGGGAACATAAGGCTAGAGAAGCTATATCTTTCATATAGATACTCAGCAGGGACAGCCAAAGGGGTTTCTCTAAAAAGTCTTGCCTTCATAAGAGACCCTCTCGCATCTCTCTATTCATGCACAGAGGTCCACGGGATCTTCTAGGAATGGTGCTGCCATTTTCTAAGACAATTGATTGGTCAGTAATCAGTGCTTTTACACGTGTTGATCTGTTATCTCGACCATAACCTGCTCTGGAGCACGTTAGGTATGCAGCATATGTTAAAAGTGAACCAATGCCGTGACACTGAAAACCCAGGGTTAAACCTGAAAATTCTGCTTCGTAGTATAGGCCTCTGGGTTGTTTTCACTTTTACAGTTTTCTTTTGGTCAACTGATTTGAGATAATAGTTACTCTTTTAAATAATGTGCATGCATGTTTGTTTTTATTCTTCTCTTGGGTTGCTTTGTGGCTTGGGGAAAGTGGAGGCTGGTGTTTGTCCAGAGGGTTTAGACCTGAGTAGTCTCGGGGGGGCCTCGGCTTGGAGACGAGTGTGCTGACAGCTCTGAGTTATGGCAGTGACATTTAGAAGGCTGTCCAGTTACACATGTCCTACGTCCTCTTAAAGAGAGATGTCCCTGGGTACGAGTTTACTGCAAACCTACCACAAGTGTTTGAAATTCAATGTAGTGTAATATTCCACACCTTGCTGAAAAGTAAAAAACAAAAACTGACAAGTATAAGAACAGTTGTTGCCATTGGCAGCGTCTGTAGTTGTAGTCATCTGGCTTAAAAACAAAGATCCCAAGAATTGGTTTAAGCACTTGTTACTACCGGTTACTGTTAACATTTAGCCTACTGTGTAAGCCTACAAGTCACTGTACTCTGATCAGTGTGTAGTAGTCGGGGTGAACACAGGTGTATGTCATGATGTTAATTAGGGGCATTGGCATGCCTACAGACATAATTAACTTAATGAGCTACACCTGTGTTCATCCCTACTATTACACCTCTGTGATGAAGGCCTATACCCTGCTAAAAGCCATGTTGATCGTAGTATTAGCTAATGCTCGTTGCGAGTATTGTTGTTAATTTAATTTGAGGCTAGATATCCTTGGGAATTTTAGGCATTCTAATATTATACATCATATATGTTAAGTTGACATATCATGTATGTTATATTAGGTTGTCTTAAAGTTAACCTATTTTCTGATTAGAATGCTCTTGCTGAGTAGAGAATGCATCTGACCTAGGTATCATAGCCACATTGAACATTTCTTACATTTTTCTTAGTGAATCATTGACACTAAAATCACAATTCCGTCACATTATCAATATTTAGGTACTGGGTCAAACATATGGTGAAATGTATTCCAGTCTACGTGGCCCAGTTCTGTCTTGTCATAACCTATTTGTCAGGGGCTGTGTTTCTCACATGATCCTGGGCACCCAAACTGGGGCTGAGGGTCCAAGAGGGGCTCAGGATCCCAGACCACTGGAGGACTCTGAAAACTGAAACCAAACCATGTCCTCTTGAGCTGCTGCTAGCAGTATCCCAGCTGCAAACAGGAGGATACCAAAAAAAGCAAACCACGCCCTCGACATCCACCAACAGAAATCAGCCTCCATGGGCCTCATGGCATATAGCGGCATATTTTATATATTGCATCTAAGGAATGCACCTAAAATGCTGTTCATTCAGCATTTCACCAGAACTGGCCTTGGAATGACTCGATAATGAAGCCATTTGTATACACTGCATGTGTGAAAATATCTGGAAAGATTTGACCGGTTTGATCAAACCCTGACCAAATAATCATGTGCAACAAATGCTGATCACATAATGCAAGAGTTGGGAGAAAAACCTTGTCTCCTCTCTAAACCAATCAGAACCATTTGTTAATAAGACCAAACAGTTTGGTGAATCTCTCAAATCAATCAAACATATACACATTACATTACATACATGAATACATACAAATCGCCTAGGTCCTAAACCCAATAGTGAAATGTAGATAAAAGTATAACCAGTATGTCAAACTGAGTATGTGACAAACTAAGTTAAGTGCTCCTAGGAACATAATAACTAACATAATATAATATAACTTAATAACTGTACCAACTCATGCCTAGGTGGGTCTCAGCCGATTGCACACCCCGCATTCAGAATGGTTCTATGACAAAGGGACCTGCATCTCATGGCATGACCAGCTGCTGACCCAACAAAAGCCAAAGATACTCACCACTGATCCTCAGACGGAACCGAGCACCGGACTCCACTGGATCAGCTTAATGAAAAGCGCTGACGGCAACTATTCTATCAGAGATCAGATTTTCACGATTACTGCCATGTATTCATGATTGATCCGGTTCCCTGTGATATTGTAATGTACTTTGGTGTGTTTGTAGTTGAAGTGAAGTTGTATAAACAGTCAGTCTGTTGTCTTGCTCTCTACACAGGCAGGTGTGAAGGGGAAGCTTGGAAGACTGCTGGGAGTTTTCGAGGTAAATAAAACATTTCAGTTCTGGATAATATCAACTTTTATTAAATCATACTGTAATGGTTAATGGACTGTTTTGGTATATACAGCACCTTTCTAACTCGCTAATGGCCACTCAATGTGCTTCAGTACACACAAATTATGACCATATCAGCCACAAAGGAAGCTCGCCCTCAGTTAGTGGTTACACACATAGCAAGAGGTTTGTTGTTATTATTATTATTGTAATTCTAACAAGTGACCGGAATTCAAGGTAGAGAAACTCCAGGCGGCTATGACTGCGTTTGGGACTAAAAAAACCAGTACATTTAATACTTGAGTTATTTGCTTGCTCTCTTCACAGCACAACCAGGATCGGAAGCACAGGACGTATGTCTACGTCCTCATTGTGACAGAGACTGAGGAAGACTGGGAAGACTCCGTCACCATAGGTATGACCTTGTCATCACTACTTAAACCCAATAAAGCTTGTTTGTCTAATATTTCTTTTCTACTTCATGCCTTGGAAGTCAGTAGGTGAAGACTTTAAATAACCCCATTCAACCATATAAATAGAGTTTAGCCTGTTATGAGAGGTGTCATCGACACCCACAGCAGCTCCTGCCATACTTCCCCCCTTGCGTAAGCTATGGGCTCTTGGTGTATTGTGTTTGTTTTCCATAACGCTTCCTCTAAAAGGCAGACACTAGTTCAGTAAACGGTGGCAATCCCAATACATGTTATATTTACATATGGAGCAACATATCAAATGTCTTTGTTATTATTTAACAATTTAAAATAACATATTATATAATAATTATTCAATTATTCCAAATTGAATAAGATCTTGACTGCGTGAAGAAGACTCTAGTGTCTATATTTCTGTCCAACTAAAAAACAACAACCAGAATATTGTTTTTGCAAATTAAGTTCAATATATGGTAATATTGTAATGCCTAATTTATTCCTTTGTCCTCAAGTAGTGTGCAAAGGCTGTGGGAGTCGGGGATCTGGTGGTGATCCCTTCATGATGTCCGTTGGTCTAGCATCAGCGTCATGAACATGTCAAGAGATATGTCATGGAAATGTCTCTCCCTTCTGCCTGTCTGTCTGTCTGTCTGGACTGTCTGTTCATGTTCTCACAGGAAGGAAGCGCAAGTGGTTCAAGATCGAAGATGCCCTCCAAGTGCTGCAGAATCACAAACCTGTCCATGCAGAGTACCTACTCAGACTCACCACCGCTACCTGTAGCGCCCCCTGCAGTCCAATCTGTGCTCACAGCAATGGCAACAGCCCCGTTTCTGCAATCACGGACAACAACGGGCCACACTACGGCCGCTCCACACAGGGCTCAGGTCTAGTCAACAGATAATACAGAAAGCCACTGAGCAGGACTCTAACTGGACATGGCCTCTGTAGAGGATGCATTCTTCAGACTTCAAATGCAAATATTGTATCTTGAAAATATGGATTTACAATATTGACTTTGGTTGAGTTGATTTAAAACTTGCCATGGGGTCACTGAAGGTGCCAATGTATGTTTAAATATTACTTTTTATGTAGATATTTTCATAAAGACCTTTATTAGGTTTAACAACTTTTGTTCCTGGAAAATGAAGTGTGTCAAAGAAAACGATGACCAAAACTTTGTAAAGGTCCTATGTCCGAAGTGCTGGAAAGTGTAATACAATATTATACACAGTATCCATATTGGTATTCCTTTAGGCTTTCAAAGGAAGTCAATCCTCTGTGGTAACTCACTGCCAAATAATATCTACAAAGTTGAATCATGCATTGATGCGTTGATACAGTTATACATTGATATCTATCTATATGAATTAATTTTGCAACTGAAGTGAAATTACACTGCTTTTTTAAGACGGTACATATGTTTTTTTTAAGAAAAAACAATCCTCTGAAAGATGGCTTGGGAGATGGATGGATAAAATCCTAGTAGGCTAATCTGTATGATGGGCACCGTTCCATTTCATGGCATGAACAAAACATTGCTATCAAAGTATTGGAGTAGTTGATAGTTCTGCTCCACATTGGCGTAGAACTATGGGTTATAACATGTGGTTATTTGATGTCATTTTTGGTAAGTAATAACAAAAGTAACAATTTGCCTTTTGATTAAAAAGTGCATTATTATTATTATGGATAGTTCATATAGGTGAAAATATGCTGTCGTCTGTATTTACATGTGTTTGAATACATCACGGGTACTAAAAGTAATATATTGACCAGATTAATATATTATCTTTAACCAATACATTATTTTCAGGCAGTAAGTAATATACTGCCTGAAAGTATTTGCGTTTTGTAGTTATTGAAATATTCATGAAATGGTGTAAGACATGTTTCAGAGAGAAAACATATATATATATATATATGAGTCAATCCACTGGTGAGGGCTCCTTAAAGGATAATAAATGATGGGATGATGTTACCAATTGTACCGGTTACATTATTGTATCTTTGCTCCTGTTTTAATATGCATGCTATAATACATCAACAATACAAGGCATCACATCATCATAATCACACTTTTGTAGAGATGACGTAAGACGGCTGCCATTCTTCTGCGCTTTCTTTTTTGAATTGGGGGTAAAAGCTGAATATTATCTTTAAATACACTGGTCAGTGGTGCTTGGTGCCCCACTGGTCAGTGGTGCTCCACTGGTCAGGGGTGCTCGGTGCCCCACTGGTTAGTGGTGCCCCACTGGTCAGTGGGGCTCCACTGGTCAGTGGTGCTCGGTGCCCCACTGGTCAGTGGTGCTCCACTGGTCAGGGGTGCTCGGTGCCCCACTGGTCAGTGGTGCTCGGTGCCCCACTGGTCAGTGGTGCTCCACTGGTCAGGGGTGCTCGGTGCCCCACTGGTCAGTGGTGCTCCACTGGTCAGGGGTGCTCAGTGCTCCACTGGTCAGTTGTGCTCGGTGCCCCACTGGTCAGTGGTGCTCCACTGGTCAGGGGTGCTCGGTGCCCCACTGGTCAGTGGTGCTCGGTGCCCCACTGGTCAGTGGTGCTCGGTGCCCCACTGGTCAGGGGTGCTCGGTGCTCCACTGGTCAGTGGTGCTCGGTGCCCCACTGGTCAGGGGTGCTCGGTGCTCCACTGGTCAGGGGTGCTCGGTGCTCCACAGTCCTCCCAGGGACCCGCCCATCGCTGCTACTTCCTCAGCCTGGTCAGGTGTTCGCTTCACAGCGACGCAACTTAGCTTGTGGAAAATCGATTCCATTGTGCGTTGAGACAAACAATCGAGGCAATGCTCAGGCGGATACTCCAGATGGTGAGATGACCCTCCGTTGAACTGTGTTTATCCTATTGTTTATTGTTAAACCTTGCATTCCCCGACAGAGGGCCTCCGTTTATGGTCTGAATGTGGGCGCACGTATTTTCGCCCCCGGTGACGCGATTGCGAGGACTGGTGTATTCAGCCAATGGAGCTTCTCGCATGCTCCGCAGCTGATACACCGCCAGCTGCGAGGAACTAAAACGAGCGCTCCCTCAGTGATAGCGACACAGCTAGCAATATGATGCTAACTACTCTTTTTCATGATTGTAAAAGGTTATTGTGTTATTGTATTGTATTGTGTTATTGCTCCACATGCACACTATCTAATAATGAAAAGGTTCAGGTGCCGCTAGGCCTTTGTGAGCAGATTTATAAATGTCCCAGTTGGCTGTCATTCTGTACCTCTTCTAAGTTCCGAGGTTAATTCATCGTTTGCTAGCTTGGCCGTTCCACAGGTTAACGGGGGGGCTTTAATTCATACGATGACATGACAACTGTGTCTTGTTATATTAACATAAGCTTTAGCTTACTGTTGTGTGACCCATTCGGACAGACTGTCACCAGTCACTCCTGGGGATGCTGACAACGCATGTTCACAGATCGAAGTGGCTAACAGTAGTTGATACATACACTGATACATACACTGTCTGATACATACACTGTCTGATACATACACTGATACATACACTGTCTGATACATACACTGTCTAATACATACACTGATACATACACTGTCTGATACATACACTGATACATACACTGTCTGATACATACACTGTCTGATACATACACTGATACATACACTGTCTGATACATACACTGTCTGATACATACACTGATACATACACTGTCTGATACATACACTGTCTGATACATACACTGATACATACACTGTCTGATACATACACTATCTGATACATACACTGTCTGGGAACCCTGCAACGGACTAGCTACGTCTAGGCCTGCTTTACTGCCAACAGTCATCATTTACTGGTGCTCATAATCTGTATATATAGTTATATAGTTCCTCGCCAGTTCTCGGAAACCCCTGATCCCGAGCTCACTAATGGTAAATAAATAGTGTTAATGATATTTCATTGCGCATTGGCTATTTAATGCGAAGGCTGTCACGTCACTGTGACTGTCACCTTATACGTTGCTGTTTCTGTTGCTGTTACCTTATACCTTGCTGTTTCTCACAGTTATTACAAGGTCGGGAATTTGAGTATACACCTGATCAATTTTATCAGTTGTATATATATTTGATTAGAAATAATTTATAATATATGGCAGGATGTTTTTGAAAACACATAACACATGCAGACACTCAAATCATCATATTCATGCACATTTTGTGTCAGGAATCTCCAGCCAATGTATGTGTTGTATGTTCATTTATATTCATCTTCCTCAAAGTCTCTCACAGTGAAGTAAATTAACATGTACATATTGTGTAGAATAATCTATTTACAAGGGCATTTTAGCCCTAAATCAGTTTTTAACTTAGTGTAGTAAAATAGGCCAAACATATATTTCAGCATATTTAATTTCTCCTATGAAGTTTATGGGAAGTGGCTTGATGACGTCTGTCGTACACTTAAATGCCCATCACTGAGACCCTTGTCTCGGTCTCCAACAGACTCCTGGCAAAGGAGGCTCTCAGAACACCGAGCCCACAGAGCAGCCCGGTGCCAACCTCAACAACGACCAGACCTCTGAGGTGAACACACTCCCCTCGTTATCATTGACCAATCAGTCTCACCTTTGCTCTGCCGAGCCCTTTGATAAACAGTGCTTATCGCTACGCGCTGCTTGTTCTGTATCACTTATGTTATGTTGTCTGTTTCATAATTGAGATCATTTGTCAGAAGGGAATTCTATGTATCAGTAGTAGAGTTATACATAGTACATAGCAGTGAATTACACCTACATTAAGTTATTAATTAAGGTGT
>OMNR01091868.1:0-16961 GCA_900303205.1 Mora moro
TTACTATATTACTCATGTATTCACGTTCTGTTAAGTATTGATTAGTGTTGTCATGACAACACCTGTTTAATTAGAGTTATCAACGAGTCCACCCACCATTAGCCTGAGGACCGGCTACTGCAGCGCCGCCTACAGGCCAGACACAGAACAACATGTATTAATATCACCATTTTATTAGTCTCACAAATCAGACTCTAGATTAACATCTAAAATCAGTCTTTAGATGAACAAATCAGACTTTAGATTAACATCTAAAGTACAGAGATATATTGTTAATCATTTTATCCTACGATATAATGGTTTCAATAAATAATGATGAATGTCCATTCATCAACCTGCCCCTTTGATTGGCTCCCTACCATTCTGAGGCCCCGAAGCCACGCCCACACCTGGAAGAACATTAATATTATAAATATTGTCAGTTTGTCAGTTACATTTAAAGAGCAACTAAATGCTAAAAATCTAACCAGTCACAGCACCAACTGTTCCCAACACTGGTCATTACAATCCTTGTGTGTGATAAATGTAATCGATCCAAATTAGGGTGAGGTGATTTCACTGGCCATAGATACTGTGGCCCAAGGGATCATATTTGAACAGTTGTAATTACACTAACCAAGTGTGAAACGTTTAATTCACCTTTAGAAGGCATCAACATTCTGCCGATGCCGGCGCCACCATGTTGAACCTTCATTCCTAAAATGGAGGACAGGAGCGAGATGAGCGGGAGTGGAGCAGGAACAGGTGAGAGATGGTGTGACCCGGTCTGGACATAATATAGTTCTGGTGTGACCCGGCCTGGACATAATATAGTTCTGGTGTGACCCGGCCTGGACATAATATAGTTCTGGTGTGACCCGGCCTGGACATAATATAGTTCTGGTGTGACCCGGCCTGGACATAATATAGTTCTGGTGTGACCCGGCCTGGACATAATATAGTTCTGGTGTGACCCGGCCTGGACATAATATAGTTCTGGTGTGACCCGGCCTGGACATAATATAGTTCTGGTGTGACCCGGCCTGGACATAATATAGTTCTGGTGTGACCCGGCCTGGACATAACGAAGATGCTGAGTTTACCGTTAGCTTGAGCTCCTTGTCCGTTGGCAACTCCAGAAGTACCGCTGTAACCTTGAGCAAAGAGTAGAATAGCACGCTAGCTTTTAGCATCCATATCTGGTCATGTAACAGTATGTTGTATTAATAATACATATGTTGTAACAGCATGTTGTATTAACATGTAATAATTATGTTGCATTAACATGTAACAGTGTTGTATTAACACGTAATATTATGTTAATGTATTACCATGTAACAGTATGTTGTATTAACATGTAATAATGATGTCGTATTAACACGTACCAGTATGTTGTATTAATAACAATTATGTTGTATTAACACGTAATATTATGTTAATGTATTAACATGTAATAATTTGGTTGTATTAATAATAATGTTGTATTAACATGTAATAATTTGGTTGTATTAACATGTAACAGTATGTTGTATTAATATGCAACTGATTTACCGGCAGCATATCCGTTGGGAACCCCAGCAGCCGGTCCATATCCTAACACACGGCACAGATCAAAGTGGTAAATAGGTATTTAATGACTGAATATTTACGTATTGACGAGGTATTAAAGGTGTACTTATTAATGGCATAATGACTTATTGATGACTTTCTGGCTAATAAATAGGTGGGACATTTAATGTTGATCGTTTTAAATTCAAATGCAGAATGACAGTTTAGCAAGTTAATATATGCCAGACTATAATGTCAGGTAGTTAAGTTCTAGTTAAGTTTAGCTGAATGGGGAGGCTGTTGGAGGCTAGTTAAGGTAAGCTAGGTGATATTTAAGCTAACTTAAGTTAAGTTCTAGTACATTTAAGTAACAGTTAAGCTGAATGGGGAGGCTGTTGGAGGCTAGTTAAGGTAAGCTAAGTGATATTTAAGCTAACTTAAGTTAAGTTCTAGTACAGTTAAGTAACAGTTAAGCTGAATGGGGAGGCTGTTGGAGGCTAGTTAAGGTAAGCTAAGTGACATTTAAGATAACGTAAGTTAAGTTCTAGTACAGTTAAGTAACAGTTAAGCTGAATGGGGAGGCTGTTGGAGGCTAGTTAAGGTAAGCTAAGTGATATTTAAGCTTACGTAAGTGAAGTTCTAGTACAGTTAAGTAACAGTTAAGCTGAATGGGCCGGTTGTTCCTAGCGCCCCTCACAGTCACATGTCAGGTTTAGCCCGCCGCCGTCATCACCGCTTCAGATCACCATGGCAACGCAGATAAAACAGTCAAAGGGACATGGTAGTATTTTCACGAGATTGCACGAAATCCTGGAAAAAAGGAAAGGGGGCGACTGCACTTAAAAGACGCAGAGCCAGCGTTGCCCTGGCAACCGGCCCTGGGGCCAACCTGACATGATTGTTTGAAATTTGGCAGACAAACACCAGTCTGTCTCTGTCTGACTACATCTTTTTGTCTGTTGTCTCTCTCTCTCTCCGTCTAACTCTTCCTCTCATCTTCCTCATACTCTTTGCCGATGAAGCTTTTTTGAATTGAGCAAATGTTTACATTACAAGTTCATGAAAAAAAAAATCAAACAAAGAAGACCTAAGAACTACACTAACTTCTGAAGGTCGCTAACATGCCATTCACTAGCCTGGAGCTGACCCATGAGCCAGGCAGGGAAACAAACCCTCAACCTCACTGACGGAAGGTTCTACACCCTCTCAGCTCAGGTAGAACCTTCTCAGCTTCTCAGGTAGACCGCATTACATCACGTATGATGTTTACATTGAGCCGTTTAGCAGGCGATTTTATCCGAAGCCACTTGCGATTAATTAGGGAAGCTGAGTCCATGGAGACCAATAGTATGAATCATCCACAGCTCCACCATCATCCACATCATCTTGTAGAGAGGATGAGGAAGTCTCCTCCTCCTGAAGCTATGAGGGGTTGGTCCACAACATTAAGATGAACATTAAGCTGGACCATCAGAACACGATGGCTCAACCTGCTAGTCCGCTAACAGACGTGGGTTCCGACATGTCTTCAACCCATTTCCCTCTTCACTCCTATCCATAAACGTCGCGAAAGCCCCCTAAACATATCAAGAAAATAATGTTAATATCGCCGACCATTTATACTTTTAAACAACTGACCCAAAGCTTTCCTCCTGACCTCACCATTCAAAACATTCAGGAACATTCAAGAACATCTCAGTTCATGAATCTGGGAACCCTCCACCAGCCTACGAATTACATTTAGCTCCACAGACATCTACGGTTGTGAAAAAACCATCCCTTTAGAAAAGGATTTTTTTGTGTCCCACAGTTTAAAATGCAAGAAGAATCCATAAATTAAAACTCTACCTCCACTACATACACCATAAACCAAACAATCAACTCCATGACCAACCCTGCCTGAATCACTAGGAATTACATTTCTAATCCCGGGTTCCTCTTCATCCCGTATCTCCGACAACAACATGCATGACCTGGGGGGAAGGAGGTCAAAGGTCATCTCACCTCTCGTCTGCACCTCCTGCAGGAGCAGCAGGAGCACCGCCGTCCGCATCACCTGCCCCGTCGCCCGGGAAACGCCGCGATACAACCCCATCGCCATGGAAACACTGCGATATAAGCCCAGACAGAGGATGGGACGGAGGTGAAAGGACAGTAGGAGGATGCCCTGGATCCTGGGGGCCTCATATACCCTCTGTCCTCCGTAGCCTCCCCTCCTCTTCTGGCTCCACCCCTGGCTCAAAGGCCCCTCCCCCCTCTTCTGGCTCCACCCATGGCTCAGAGGCCCCTCCCCCCTCAGTCATCACTGGGTTCCTGTATACACAACTCTCCACTTTAAGTACACACAGACACAGACAGTCACTGACGGGGCCTCCGCTCAGAGGCCCCAACCTTGTCAACAAAGTGCTCGTAAACTTAGCACTGACTTGTCACGCATTAGCAGGGCTATAGGGGTTCCAAATTGGGCTTAAAAGACTGGAGATGACTGCCCTCCTTCCAAATAACCAACTCAACACACCAATAAACTGCAGAACACCGAGATACAAGAAGAAGCTGTCAGTCAGACTCCCTGCAGTGAGACAGGAGTCCAGAATATACACACACACACACACACACACACACACACACACACACACACACACACACACAATGAAACCCTAAAAAAAAAATCTAGCCACGCACCGTTAAACGTTTGCATTTGAGATGACTTCATCCATACTTAAACGTGTCCCTGAGGGTCGTGGTCCGGTCTTGGGGGTCCAGTGGAACCTTAACCCTGTCTGGACACATCTACACTTCAGAGCTCCGCATCTTCTGAGAAAAGATGACGTTATGGGTCAGTTAAGAAGAGATAGAGAAGCTTCTTGTGTGTTTTAAGGGAGAGAAGAAACAAGGGAAGATCTCTCGCCTCCCGACCGGATTCCTCAGCTCACTGCCAAATCCTCCTCATCTGAGGTCAAGGAGAGGTCGTGGGCTCCAGCTGTCCAGACCCCTCACACACTTGGATGTCCCCCAACCAAACCATCACCACCATGTTCTGGAATAAATAAAATTAATGTGCGCAAGCATTCGTTCACTGGTTTGTTAAAACTGCCTAGTCCCACCTTGTTGAGCCAGATTCTTTAGTTACTGTAGTTAGATTAAATTACTTTTAACTGGTAAAGACTTGTTTCACTGGTTGTAGTTTGGGGGACAATGTTGTGATGTGACAAGAAGCCCTGAGGATTAGTTTCTATGTTTGTTGAAGAGATGCTGAGCATTTTACAGGCTGACACAAACAAGATGTGTGGAAACATGGCTGACCGTTGTCATGACAAGTTATAATCACATGGCAACAGCTCTGAACGCATCTTTCCACACATTACCGACAGAACTTTAACTAACTTTAAAACTCACCCACCTCTTCTCTGTACCTGATGTCATGTCTGGCCAATCAGATTCTCTCAATAGGAATGTCACATGGTGGCGTTTGATTGCGCTGGTTGGAGACCATCAGTAGGAGAAACGGGTGGTCTACAGCAGCGTTTCTCAAACCAAGGGTCAGAGACTAGTAGTGGCTACTGGGCCGTACTCCAGCTGTTCAAACCAGCGTTTCACATTTGTTGACATGTGCAACAAATTCTCACTGACCCATCAACCCACAACACACAAACATATTGAAAACTGACACCCACTTAAAGTTTGACGTGAATGTTGATTTGGAAAAGAGTTTGGTATATTCTGGATTATTTATGTTGGTCTCAGTGGGCTCCAGAGGCGGAGGTCAAGCTCTACTGGGCCCTATTTGAGAAAGGCCGCTCTAGGGCAGCTTGCTGACACTACAGCTACACCTCCAGTCTCAGACTCACAATCAAGTCAACTGTATTTGTATAGTTCTTAATCACAGTTCCAGTCTCAAAGGGCTTCACAGGTCTACATTATATGACCTCCCTAACCCCTTTAAAGGGACAAGGAAGAACTCTCCAAATACAGAAGGAAGAGACCTTGACAAGGAACACAGAAGACGGATCCTCCTTCCAGGGGCTGTCTGGAGGGTGATGGGTGCTGACCAGGCATAATGGTAGCAGAAACAAAACAAACGGCAGAAACAACGATTATGTAAGATTAAGACGCAAGATAAGTTATTTGACCGTTGTTTTGAGAGGAAATGGATCATCTTGTTCGGGACACATTGTAGGACTAACACAATTGTAGGACTATGCACATTGTAGGACTAACAATGTAATCAGTCCTAATCAAGGACTGATTAAAGTCCTCAAAATGGTTTCAAGAAACAAAATCATGGACATGCTTTTTTTTTTTTTACAGAATTTTATTAATCTTGCAAGTGCTCTGTAGTGCATTTTAAATAATTCCTGTTTCCAAATGAAATAATATTTTACAACAGAGATATTTAAACATGGGGAATACAGTGCAATGTGCGCTATTCCACATATGTACAAACATGCACTTTGTTACACAAAAGTACCAAATAAAAGAAAACATTTTGCACAGCCTCTCCTGACGTGCCAGAAGGTAGCATTTAGCATTTCTACAAGAACAGATATGTGTAGCTGTACAATCATAAATTACTATACAATCCCAAGAATCTCAGCCACAGCCAGTTAAACTCAGTTTAGAAACGATAGCGCAGACTACGGCCAAAACCCTTTTGGCCCCAAACGTTATGGTCCATCAAGGTGCCTTCTCAGAAACTATTTGACAACGGTTCGCAAGACGAACTAGCAGAGCCCATTAGCTCCCCTAGAGGCCAAGCTAACATCGCTGATGCCAAGCAGCACCTATAAAAACAAGTTTAACATGAGTCAACCTGACAAGCTGAGAGTAAACAACGTCCCAGGGGATCCGAAGGAGGAGAACATAAAAAACAAGATAAAGGAACTAAAAATGGAAACAGCGTGCAGGAAAACGTGAGGGACAGGGGAATAAATAAATGTTATTTACAGTAGATCTGGACGGAGAAACACAAGTCCACCACGTTGCAGTGGACTCCTACTGTTATGTTCACAATCTGCAAGATTGTGAGGGGAACTTCTAGAGCTCTCACGACGGAAGAGCCAACCCTGTGGCAGATCTAAAAACAAAATGAAAATGTTAACACTGGAGTCAAACACACCAAGTACATTCTGTGGTCAAACGGAAAGTAAAGGCCAAATTATAGTTCTGAATCCAACCGCCACCGACGCTATGCGGTATGTAACAGTATAAAGATCAATTAGCGATTTTGCTCAGAATGACAAGACAACCATCAACGCGAGCAGCGTTGTGGAGACCCATGACTTATCTACGTCGGCTATACGGCGCAGAAGTATAATTAAGGCCTTAAAAGGACAATACCTGTCTGGGTGATCAGACCGTAGCCGTCTCTCCTGGCTTCACTAAAACATCCGTTAACCAATATAATTTGTCAAAACCACTCTGCTGTGCCGATTCTGCCCAACAACATTTAGTAGGCGCACTGGCCACGAACGTAAACAATGGCAATATAGCAATTTGGTGACATTTTGGTGATGGATGTTTTAAGTGAAGCCAG
The DNA here is from genome assembly GCA_900303205.1 of Mora moro. Lineage (NCBI taxonomy): Eukaryota > Metazoa > Chordata > Actinopteri > Gadiformes > Moridae > Mora > Mora moro. The sequence goes on from OMNR01091868.1 coordinate 7,061, forward strand.
GAGAGACGGTTATGATGTTTTCATCACAGACCGATATTGTCCTTTAAGACAGGAGCGATGGGTCCAGACTACATGGGAGAGGCCAGTTGATGGCCGAGCGGGACTTACTCCATGTTGCTCTTGAGCTGGTGGACGGTGCGTTTGTCCAGATATCGGCAGAACAGCGTGAGGAGGTTGGAGGGGAGGAGCAGGGGCTCCACCAGAGAGCACTGGGACAGCTCGCCCGCCACCTGGAAGATGGTGTCTGTCCTGGAACATTTAAAAGACTCATGAGAAACCCTGACCTGATAAGACAGCCAGGGGAGGGAGTGTTGTGACTGGTGGACGGTACCAGGTCTCGAAGTCTCCAATGCTGGGGTCCAGGGGGATCCCAGAGGACAGCAGCCTCTCCCCTTGGGACAGGAGGGCGTAGAGCAGGGACAGGCCAAACTGGAAAGACCACACCATTCATCATCATCATACCCTACCACCAAGTTACATCTTATCAAATTTACTCTTGACAACATAACCCTCACCAGCAGAATAGTGTCAAACTAAAAGGCTGCATTGAATGTGGACAATTTGAAATCCCATAGCTAAAGGTCCACCCACTGCATCTTAAAGGGAGCTTTTTGAGCTCCATGTTGCCCCTACTGGAGAAAGAAGATTGTACTTTACTAATCCCAGAGCAGAAAGTACAAAGACATAAAAAAAAATGTATCTTCAATACAAGCAGCAATGTAAATGTAAATGCAAATGCAAGAAATACATGTAAACATTACAGACCGTTGACATTATTGACAGTATTTGCTACGTTATCGATGACCTGTATACTCAGGTCCCAAGAGGCACACCTTGTTCTGGCAGGTCTGCACGAGGCACCCGGGACCCTCCAGGGTCTCCCCGAGGGTCGTCAGGTTTTTGAGGATGACTATGAGCTGGCTGAAGGTTAGCATTGAGATCACGGTTCTCAGGGAGGGGTAGAGCACCGGTAGGGCCTGGTGGAGACACGGCACAACACTTACAGCCCAACGTCATGACGCACATTGCTGAGGAGGAAGGTTTCAGTCTGAAACTCTAAGTACCAAGTAGATGTCTAATGAGACAATGGTCATAGTGAAAGAATGGAGGGGGAGTGCAGAGCAAGATATAGTTTGTCCATATAAAAGGTCAACAGAGGTGAAGACCGTGAGGTTCGTCCATCAAGGGTCAAACTAGAGGAGAAGCTGGTAAATGCATTAGCTGCCCACATTTCCCTTCGCTACTCCACCACCATTACAAAACTCAGGAACAGCAGTTTCTGCTCTGTAGAACAAGTCTCGGGTGGTCTGTAGAACACGTCTCGGTGATGCGTGTACCTCGTCCGTGTCCCGGCTCATCAGCGTGGGGAGGTGAGAGGTCACCACGGTCAGGATCCTCAGGCCGGCAGTGTGGTCCAGAAACGGCAGTAGACGGGAGATCAGCTTCTTCCCCTTGTTGAACATGAGACACGACAGGAACTCCACACCAGTCTCTCTGCCGAAAAGCACCAGGGTTCACGTTAGAACGCTACACACCCTAGTGTGGACCACCAAGCTGGACGGCACCGTAGCAGACTGATGGTACCTGCCTAGCACTATCAGATAGCATGTCTGCCCATTCACCACCTATTGCCCTCCTAACCGTCCCTGGCAGGAGGGATCACTCTTCTGTGTTCCTTCTCAAGGTTTCTTCCCTCTGGGCTTGTGAATCCCTTTGAGACTGCAACTGTGGTATAGGGCTATACCAATGAAAACTCACTTTACTCCGTTCCTCCGAGCCCAGTCCCATTGGTTTCCAGCACCGCGTGAAGGCTCAACTATAGAAGCTCTGATAGAGCTGTAAGGAACTCACAGGGCATCATAGTGCTGCAGCTGACACAAGATGTTCTGCACCTTCCTCCGCATCCTCTCCTTCACCTTCTTCTCCTCCGCCTCAGCCAACACCTTGCCCTTCATCCTGTCCTCCTCCTCTACCTCCAGAAGAACCACAAAGAGCTGCAGAGCAGAAGAACAATGAAGGGGCAGAACAGAACCAAGAAGAACAGAACAGTAGAACCGTGAACAGTAGAACCATGAACAGCAGAACAGTAGAACCATGAAGAGCAGGAAAGAAGAAGCACGACGTGCTGCAGAGCAGAACAGGCGTGAGCCAGAGATGCTGAAGTTCTATAACACCAGGAGGTCGCGTTACCTTCTCCATCTGCATCAGGACCTCCAGCTGCAGCGTCTTTGTGTCTTTTGGTTCCTATTGGATAGAAATAAATAAGAAAAAGAAGGCAGACAAAGTATTTCACCTTTGTTTCTGCTACCATTATGCATCTGCCCATTCAGCACATATCACCCTCCTAGCCGTCCCTCTTCCGTGTTCCTTCTCAAGGTCTCTTCCCTCTGGGTGTGGGGAGTTTTCCCTTCAAGTCCTCAGTGAGTGAAATGCTCTGAGAATATCAGTTTCCAGTTGACTGTGCCTGCCTCTGTATGAGACCATTTCGATTTTAGACCTTTTGGTTGTTTAGTTTCGAAATCTTCTCTCTCTTTACAACTCTCAAATTGTACCTACAGTGCCTTCAACTGTTCAGGACTGTACTAATAAAGTTGTCTGGACTAAAGCAGTTCTTACCTCATGGGTCTGGTTGGCGCTAACGGCACCAATGGCTCTGCGAGGGGAGTAGCAGGTCGACACCGCGACCCGGCCCAGAGAGCCCTCTATGTGGACAACTGTCAGAACCACAAACACATACACTGTTCGGTGCATGTACAAGACCACATCCAGGACAAAAAGGAAACAGTTTGCAGCTAAAGAGAGTTGAAGGCCCTGCCATCAAGGAGCAAAAGGCCAAATGTATGATGTGCAGGGGTTACAAAATGCTTTTATGCCGAGAAGCCCCAGAATGTATCAACAACTTGCTACGGCCTCTGCACCGTCAACAAAACACAGTCAACATGTCCAGACTGTGAGACTTGGTCCAACTGAATCCAATTGGTTTTACAAGCTATTGGTGTAACCACCGTGATGACTGCCTAATGGAGGAGGACCTGGTGTGTAGGGTCCAGTCTTGGTGATGTAGGGCGTGAAGAGTTTAGGAGGGTCTCTCTTGCTCCGCATTCCCAGCTCCTCCTCCACCAGCTTGGCCTCCATTCGCCGGTAATATTCCTACAAAACACCACACTTCACCCCCACCCAGACAGCCAGCCAGCCCATCCTCACCCACAGAGCGAGGGGTCATTCACACCCAGACAGTAGGCTGAGAGACAGTCATTACTTCCTATGAGCTGTGTACCCCAGTTAACAGTCCCCCAGGGTGAGAAGAATAACAACATGAACAGCAAAGACAAGGAGAATAAATATGGAATTGTTTGACGAAGAATTTGACAAAGAAATGTCAGAAACATGTAATGGAAACGGATATCCATCTATTGGAAGTCCCTCCGTCTCTGTCACCATTAAACCCATGTAATTTAAATGGATATCCCTCCCCCCGACGCATTCTCGGAAGTCCCGCCCTCTCTCACACCAAGAACGCACATTTGATGCACCCCGTCCCAGGTCGGTCATCCCCACCTGGTAGTAGTAGTCCTCCAGGTAAGGGTTCTCTGTCTGCAGCTGGATCATCTGTAGCCTGGTGATCCATTCCTTCTCCTTCTCAGTCATCAGGTGGCAATACGGGTCCCAGCTCTCCGCCTTCCTGATGAGCCAAGCACACCATGGATATCATTACATGACATCATCATCCCTAGATACATTAGATCATCCATGTATCCAAATGCCATGGAGCATAACCCTTGCAGACCAGCAGACGGACCCACCTCTCAGCTGTCCGTTTCTGGCTGAGCAGTCTCTTGTGTTGGGGGTGGAGCTGGGTGACGGGTCCAGGGTACCTGCGTGGGTGATGGGGGACTGTGTCAATATAAAGCCCTCCTGGGAATCACCTTTTAAGGGAGTCCTGTTAGAATCTTAATCCACAAACCTTAAAACTGAAGGACAAATAAAGTATTTTGAATTGAACTGAATATCAAACACACTGAATATCAAACTTCAGCAACTCTGCAATAGTCAGTTTGACCAGAGGTAGTGCGGACACTTTCTGATTGGCTGATTAGCATTTATACCTAGTGACATCATCTGGCACCATGTTGTTTGGTGCCGTGCTTTAGTTCTAGAGCACAATGAGAATATGTACCGTCACTCCTGCAGGAACTACGTCAACCTACCACCAACTGATTAACTACAACCAAACCTGAATGCCTGCATGGGATTGGACGAGGGGCTGTAGAAAGGGGAGGGGCCTGGGGAGTTGGCACCAAAGCGTAGCTGCATCATCTTTGGGGTCTGAGGCTGAAACAGAGAATATTACAACAATTAGAGAAGGAGACGTTTAATCTTCCTACACCTCACAAGCCCTAGATTACAGCCCAATTGTCATGATTATTATTTGTTCATCAGACAAATGAACCAATAACCATGATGGCTACTACAGCCCACAAGCCAGGCACCATGATGAGAGCTGTATCTGGAGGTCGCTATGGAATGTACCTGGCTGTAAGGTAAGCTGTTTATCACCTGGCTGTAAGGTGATCTATAGAGAGGTTTATCACCTGGCTGTAATGTTGGGAAGCCACCTGTCGAGGCTGGACCGGGGAACCAGGGATGATGGAGCTGTTCATCTGAGAGACCAATAGGACGGCTTTAAAATGGTTGGTGTGCATAAATGGCAAAGACCACACTGTTGTATATATGTTGTATATGGACCGAACAGAACGACCCTGTAATACTGCAGAACACAGAACACATTGAACGTTGTACAAAACAGTGTCCAAAAAGGTGATGTTCACAAGGGAATCAGTCAAGCCAAGTCAACCAGAGTATCGAGGTGTGATGGGTTAACAGACATCCAACTGAACATTGGAATAGTCCTGCACTCTACGGTTCTCTATAAATAAAGTTATTAAACGAGGAGGACGTACCCAGCTCTTGAGGAGGGGGGCGGGGCGAGGGGGGAAGGGCCTGCTGCAGAAGGCTCCGCCCCTGGGCAGAGCTTTCCGTCCTCGGAACCCTGAGAAGGGGTACGGAGAGTCCAGCATCTGAGACGACCCACGGTGACCTCTGCCCCCGTGGCCATCGATCACACACACGATAGCGTTGTCCTGCACACACGCACACGCACACGCACACGCACACACACGCACGACAGTCCAACTCATCATACAGACTAGAGTATTGCTACCAGTCCTCATAGTGAAGGCCCAAACCGCCCCATGAACACAGTTCTCAGATCTAAGATGGCAGGGGATTGTTTGAACCTCTAGTATGGAGCCGGTCGTTCTGTTCTTCCTGCAGGACGGCATCCACTGAAACACAAACCAGACCCATCAGAACATGACCTTTCCAATGTACCATTTCTTTACCATATGGTTTTATGCTGTTTGGGTACAAGCTAAGCTTGTATCTCCTCTACAGACAGGAGGAGGAGACTCACGGCTGGTCTCCCCATGGAGGCCCAGGGAAGAGCGGCTCCACAGTCCACGATAGCGCTGTCCATGGTCTGAAACACAACATGGCAGCTCTCACACTGGGCCATGAGCAGCACGATACCAAAGTACCGATCTTTCCAGTCCTGATGGTTCAGGTTTTAGCATCGCTCATAATGAAAATAAAGCTGGCTGGTAATGTCCAACTAGTGATTTTGAGAGCAAGCAACAAGACAGACCAAGACTTTCCTTTTCATTCTAGAAAGCAAATATTTCCCGTTTTGTGTACACGAGAAGTATGGGCAGACTACCCTTGGTAGAGGGGGGGGTTCTGGTCACCTTGAGGCTGGGCCGGCCCTCCACCGTTCGAACCACCGCTGGGTCCTCAAACATCTGGGCCCTGATCCTGCCCCCCCGCACCGCTCCTCCTCCACCACCTCTGCTCCGCTGCCCCCGCAGGCCCAGAGGAACCAGCTGCTCCTTGTGTCTGGGAGGGGGGAAGGGAGGCGTGGGTGAGGGAGGCGTGGGTGAGGGAGGGGGGGACACTCTCGGGACCGGACGGTCCGTAGGCGGGGGAGCCGTGATGACATTACTCCCCTTGTCCTCCACATCTAGATCTAGGTGGAAGAACACCTGGTTAGGGATCCATAACACATCACCAGCACCTCAGGAGCCTGCATGTGACTTGGTGTGTGAGCTGAGAACGTGCCAGCAACCGGGCTGAATACACACGGATGACTTTCAAAATCAAAACATCAGACACATTAACTTCACAAAGAAGGAACACACCTGTGCAGGTAGACCGAGAGTGATAATCTGTGACAAGCCCCCACCCCACCACCAGTGAGTGTTGGTGGCTCCTCACCCATGCCGAACGTCTCGTCGTTGTAAAAGTCGATGTCTTCGTCCTCCTCAGCCATGGCCTGGAGGCCGCAGTCCATCCTTTCCTCCTCATCCTCCTCCCAGACACCTCCACCCTCGGGCCACTCTGGCCCCAAGCCCCCCTCCTCCTGGGGAACCGACGGACACTGGACCCCCGGAGAGAGGACATCACACAGCTCAGGATTCAGCACTTTAAGACCTACTCCTTGTTTGAAGACCTACTCCTTGTCAAGACCTGCTCCTTGTCCAAACACCTGCTCCTTGTCCAAACACCTGCTCCTTTCCAAGACCTGCTCCTTGTCAAGAGCTTCTTGTTCAAAGACCTCTTCAACAAGTTTCTTGGCCAATTGAACACACACACCTCACATAAATCAATGATAAACGGTGATTATTCTTCAATAAACTCTGCAATCCCTGTCAGTCATTCCATAGGCCTTTAACTTACCAAACAAACTTGACAATCATTTAGTATAATCAAACTTAAACAGTGAAACGAACATTCTGAATATTAAATAAAACGATCTCATATTTGCTTTGACAATACAGTTTACGTAAAACAATACGGAAGTCGTCTTCCATAGATTTAGGTTTATCATTTCACCGAGTCACTGTACTAGAGACAGATCTGTGTGCCCACGAAACGGATTTAGAACCGTTGAGCTTCGTTCACCATATGAAGATCAATATCGGATCCATTATTGGAAATAGAAATTAAAGAACGTTAAATCGATTATTGTACTTTAATCGAAGTGTGCATCATCCATTAAACAAATGGGAGACACGATTTCAAAAGATTGTCTACTAGTTATTCTACACGTTAACGTCATGTTTTACCGGTTTGGTTCCAACCTGGGCAACGTTTCCACCTGCGGTCCATTTACGCACCACGAGTTTTATATTCCAAGTTCACATTTACATTCATCAGCTGCGATTTAAAAAATATATATATATATATCCGCAGAGATTTTGGATAAGATTGTGTCCAACTTCAGGAGTGTTTGGTGCATGCGGGGCGCACAGCCTCGGAGCACCACGCCCAGTCAATCAAGGAGACCGGGACGCGTTCACACTCGACTCCGCCACTACCAATATTACTTGTGGTCATTATGAAATATGATTTAAAAGCCGCTGTACCACAGAGCCTAAAAGGTCATAATCTGTTGACGAGTCAAGTGAATATTGATCATGCAGATCTATAAATAAACTGCGTGCCAACAAGCACACACGTGGGCGCGGCCTGTTGTCCATGTTACGCGCATCAATCACGTCAATAAAGTGATTTAGGAAACTATAACTTACCCGTTGTTCTGAGTCACTCATGGTGCGTGTGTGGGTGTGGGTGTGGGTGTGTGTGTGTGTGTTGGGAAAATCACTGACTGGATGCTCGTGAGTCGACTCCTGTTACCTGTCTCACGGACACCTGTTCACGCGCTCATCAGCCTATTTAAATGAGCGCGCAGGCGCACAGCTGCACCAACGCACCTAGATGACGCAGAGACAGCAGCCGGACCAGAACACCTCGTGTTTCACTTTATTCTTTGGTATAATAAAACTGCATAGAAGAAAGTGACAAAACAATACAAAATAACACCTTTGGCACGTCGCGAGTACATAAAAGTGATTTAGGCGGTAGGTGTCATGTTTAAAGGCCATAGCAGTGACAATATAATACTATTGGTAATGTAAAGTGGAAATATTAAAGGAATTCTCCTTCATCAAAACAATCATTTTAAACTCTCAATTAAGATTTCATCTTTCACCCTTCATGGTTCATGTTACCCTTTCACGCAAGAGAACTCGATGGTCAATATTCAATTTGAATATGTACAAAATGTAAACAAATTACATACAACAATTAGAAACTTCGATCGCTCGTCAATTAGAAACATTTTAGGGATGCACCAATACCTCTTCCTGGTGACTAAGACCAGAACCAGTCCTGGTACGTTTACTCTTCCTGGATAGAAGTAATGGCAGTTTGACCTACTTAGAAAACAGTTGTAAAACATTGTATGATGTGGATCTGGGTGTTTGGGGATTCTGTGGTCCAAGAGTCCTCTTTAAGCCTGAGGTGTCACCAGTGTCACCACACCACAGTCCCTGTCCTGCACGACGGACAGACTGACGGACAGACTGACAGATAGACAGACAGACAGACTGACTGACAGACAGACAGACAGACAGACTGACAGAAAGATTGACAGACAAACTGACAGACTGACAAACAGTCTGTTACTCTAACAGACTGATGGACTACAGGCAGACTAGTGGACTAACAGTGGGTCGTCTCCCTCCCCCTCATCCCCCTCCTCCCCTCCTCATCCGAACAGCTTGACGAAGCAGGGGTGGCAGTAGGGTTTGTTCTCCTGCTCCTTGAAGCAGCCCTTGCTCAGGGGCTTGAGGCAGAAGTGGCAGACCAGGTGGTGGGGGTGGAACTTGGCTCCCATGGCGGTGACGCAGCGTCCCAGGATGGGCTGCTGGCAGGCCTGGCACAGGCTGCCCCGGCTCTGGTGGTAGTGGGCCTCGCACAGCGGCTGGCCCTCATGCTCAAAGAAACTCCCGTTCACGAAGGGGCTGTAGCACTCCTGGAGGGGAGGGGCAGACGCCGGGCTCGGTCAGCACATCAAACACTCAAATATACAGATAATGCACCTAAACACACATCCAATGTACCAAACATACCTCACACATCCAGACATACGTAGACATACCTTAAACACACCTCAACTTACATACACACATCAAATACACTCAAATATACACCTAACACACCCAGATCCACCTAAACACACACTCAATATACATAAACGCACCCAAACACACACCCAACGCATCCAAACAGGATGCGTACATTTAGGTATGTCATCCAGACATACCTAAATGTACATTTACACACCTAGGCCTACCCAACGCACCCAAACAAACCTCAAACACACCTAAACTTACATACACACACACACCAAACACACCCAAATAAATGTAATGTTGTTATGACAGTCTTGATGATGAAGATGAAGATGAGGTGTTCCTCACCCGACAGACAAAGCACTGTGGGTGCCAGAGGGAGTTCAGAGCTGAGATGTAGTTCTCCAGGATTGGTTGGTTGCAGCCTTGGCAACGGGAGGCGAAGAGGTTCAAAAAGCATTGCTGGCAATACTGCTGGCCCTCGCGGTCATGGAAACCTGGACGACATCACAGGAAGGTTTGACTCTCTGGTTCCTTTGATGTTTTAACTCACTAGTCTCTGGTTCTTTTGTTTAAGTCAATAGTCTGGTTCCTTTAATGTTTTAACTCACTACTCACTAATTCACAACAAATACATATGCGTGTGTATATATGTGTGCATGAGTGTGTGTGTGTGTGTGTGCGTGCGTGCACGTGTGTGTGTGCGTGCGTGTGCGTGTGTGTGTGTGTGTGTGTTACCTTCATCTCCGAAAGCTCTGCTACATTTGACGCAACAGAAACACTCTGGGTGCCAGTTCTTATCCAACGCTGTCACCATTTTCTACCAGGAACACATTAATATCTTATATATTAATATAACGTATAGAATA
>OMNR01091869.1:0-11995 GCA_900303205.1 Mora moro
ACAAGACCGAGTACGAGCAGCTGCTCCGCATCAAGCAGACCCTGGAGATGGAGATCGCCACCTACAGGAGACTCCTGGAGGGAGAGGAGATGTGAGTGGAGATGTGGGAGGTTGTCCTTCTGTGTGTGTCCATGTGTCTGTGTGTGTGTGTGTGTGTGTGTGTGTGTGTGTGTGTATGTGTGTGTGTGTGTGTGTGTTGTGGATCTGTGAGGTACCCAAGGAAGGAAATTGTTTATTTATTCAATTTGGGAATAAAAAGTCATAAAAATCTTTTTTATCACCCCGCAGGATTAAAGAGACACCTCCACCTCCTAAAAGTAAGTATTGCAAGTATTTTCAGTATTTCATCTACTGTACTCATCTGTAAAGTTAAATGGTGTAAAAACCTTCCTGTGGGGTGGTGTGTGAGAGGACTTGTCCATGTTACTGACACCTTGTTCCTGCTCGCACGTTTCGTAGTACATTCCACCGACACAAAGCAAAAGTCCCACCTGCTAAGATGACCCGAGTCTTTCCTGGGCAGACCGCACACCTCGTACCACAGCACACACACAGAGAGAACAACGCACGCACCGCTGCTGTCTCCAGAATGAGGCGGCTGAGCCCTTGTCAATGTGATACTGTGTTTACAGAAGAGCCTGAAGTAAGGACCAGGAAAATAGTTAAAGTTGTCACTCAGACGATGATTAACGGGAAAGTGGTGGACGAGTCCAGCGAGGTGGAGCAGATCGAGGAGCGTAAGAAGTGACACTTCGAGAGGGAGAGCCAGCGACAGACGAGAAGCAGCCAAACCCAGACGCTCCCAGCCGAGGTCTGCGATGAACACAGCCAAAGTCAGCCAGTGAACAAGGATCTAACCTCCTTTGATTCCTGTAAATGGAACTGCGTGTGGAAGAAAACATAAATAAACCTATAGCCTTCGTGCTGAGAAAAAATAAAAGTAAACATTTTTAAAGGTGTTGGAAAAGAATGTTGTGTACGACTTCTGAATTGTTAACTATTAGGACTACATTATTATTAGGAACTACATTATTATGAAGACGTTTTAGACTGTTAAATAAAAATGTGTAAAGTGTACATTTTCTGTGTGGAATGTTGTGAATGCATTTCTATGAATGCGATCTGGACTTTGGTGAAATGAAATACAACAACCATCCCTCGTGGTACTGCCGCCGCGAGTGGAAACTGTTCATCAAAAACGAAATCAAACAAATCATCTAAGTATAACCTACATTCTTCAGAATAAAAACCTTGTGAAGATGTATTGAAGACTAGCGTGTGGTCCCTTGCAACGTGCATTCATACTGTACACTGTGTCCTTACAACCAAACCAGTTATCCACGTTTTAGGCTTGAAACAACATATGTGGGGGACGTTCCCACTGATGAGTCCTGACCGATACGCAGAGCTCGGCAGGGGAAGATAATAGGGGAGAAACTACGAGACGATGCTATTTTCAGTAAGAGCACCCGGAGGTGGATACGATAGGTCTCCGATGACCACCCTGTGTACGTGTGAAGGTGTGGCCACGGGCTGCTGTACGCTTAGGTTTGTGTGTTGTGTGTTGTGTGTTTTGAGAAGCTGAATGACAAAAGAAGAATCTGGATGAGAAAAAATACACACATGAGGGAAACAAAACAACCAGACTAAAGTTTGATAAGATAACTGTAATGTAGCATTGAAATGAAACGGGAAACCTCCTATTCAGCTCTTCTAGGTTACTGAGACACAAGGTCAATATCTGGTGTCAAGCCCTGAACAAAACACAATTGTTGGATTCTTGCTAAATGAAGTATTGTCCAGAGATCAAACTCCAAAACTTCTGTTGCTTTGACAGAAACCGTTAACCGTTAACACTCTGGTGCGTAACCTGATAGCATGTGTGTGTGTGTGTGAGGCGGGGCTCTGATTTCCCTGACTGTCATTTGGGGTTTTTTAAAGAAACTTGAGTTGCTTTACCTAGTGATGCGTACACCAGCATCAGCGTGAGGGGGTTCACAGAGCTGTGTGTGTGTGTGTGGGTGTGTGTGTGTGTGTGTGTGTGTGTGTGTGTAAACACATGTCACATGTAAACACCTGATCCCAAATGTTTGTGTGCGCTTGTGTGTGTATCTTGTACCTGTCCTATAATTTACAATGTGTCTCCGAGGCAGAGATCTGGACGTCTTGAAGAGAGATCTGTCTGTTTGCTTCTTCTGTGCGTCATCCATGTGTGTGTTAGGGGTGGGGGTTGCGGTATAGAGTGAGAAAGAGAGTAGCATGCAGTGTTTTTCTTCACATTGCTCGTTAGAGTCATTCACACTTCACACGTATCCTGCAGGTCTTCACTCTGACGCAGGGAACCCTATTATATAGCTTGTAAAAAACATTCCCAGACTCTGGCAAAACCGATCAGCACTAAACACATACAAGCTATCCTACATGTCAGCGTTAGAAATAGACCAATGACCACCTAGAGTCCTGTCTTATATGCAGCAAATCATTTTAAAATGTGGCACAATACCTGAAACATGATGTAAAATATTAGTAAAAAGAAATGTATATATATATTAAGTACAAACGCTTTCATTTCATTTTCTCACCAACCTTGGGGACATGTTGAGAACTATTCATTGTGTACTGCGGTATAGACACGAGGCCAGGAGAAAGAGCATGCGAAGACTGCCCTCTAGTGGTCAGCACACACACCTGCACTGTATCACCTGTACGGTCTATTGTGAGCATCGGATCTGAAGCCACCGAGAACAAAGCTAGACGTTAGACGATACGTTTACTAATAAAATAAAATAAAATAAAATAAAATAAAATAAAATAAAATAAAATAAAATAAAATAAAATAAAATAAAATAAAATAAAATTGTAAAAAAAAAAAATCCATCTAAATTGTAGTCAGTTGTCACCTGGCGGTCCAGTCTGTCCGTAGTGTTAAATCTGAGATGACGAGATCACCTGAGATGACGTCACCAGGTGTGTTCCCGGCTTCACGAGATGGCGGGCCGGTTTGAACCCGGCGGTCTCGAGCCTCTCCGGTCTCGAGCTGTCTCCGGTCTCTCTGGTGGTTTGAACCCGGCGGTCTCCAGCCTCTCCGGTCTCGAGCCTCTCCGGTCTCGAGCTGTCTCCGGTCTCTCTGGTGGTTTGAACCCGGCGGTCTCCAGCCTCTCCGGTCTCGAGCTGTCTCCGGTCTCCAGCCTCTCTCCGGTCTCCAGCCTCTCCGGTCTCGAGCCTCTCCGGTCTCGAGCTGTCTCCGGTCTCCAGCCTCTCCGGTCTCCAGCCTCTCCGGTCTCTCTCCGGTCTCTCTGGGGGTTTGAAGAAACTCAAATGTAACGTTAACGTTACGTTTAAAACGGCTTTCATTTTACTGGACATAATTACGGTCCTCACAGACGCAACTCTGTAATATTAATAATAATATTAATAATGATAATGATGATGATAATGATAATGGTGATAATAATGATAATGATAGTAAACCACACAATGAGACGTGGGGTAGTCGATAACGTAACGAGTCGCTAGCCTTCCTCGGTTAGCAAGGTTAGCACTAATCGATATGTAATGATATATAACCGATATATATAGATATATAATCGATATATAATGATATATAACCGATATATGTTCACTTGTTCAGGGCCCACGATGCCAACTCAACGCCGACCTTCGCCGTCGTTAAATACAGAGCGTTTGACTATGAGTTTGAGGTGAGTTCATGCAGGTCGACCGAACTAACGTTACATAAGGTGACATAACGTTACATTAGATGACATAACGTTACATTAGATGACATAACGTTACATTAGATGACATAACGTTACATAAGACGACATAACGTTACATACGGTGACATAATGTTACATAAGGTGACATAACGTTACATACGGTGACATGACGTTACATAAAGTTACATAAGATGACACGGTGAAATAACGTTACATAAGGTGACAACGTTACATAAAGTTACATAAGATGACACGGCGAAATAACGTTACATAAGATTACATAACGTTACATAATGTGACATAACGTCACATCAGTACCACTGGAAGCTAATCCCGTGTTATCCTTATGTAAGTTACATAACATTACATCAGTAGCATTGGAAGCTAATCCCGTGTGATATCTATATGTAAGTTACATAACGTTACACAACGTTACATCAGTACCACTGGAAGCTAATCCTGTGTGACATCAGAGAACCTCGAGGTCCAAAGTGTTGACGGGTCGCTTGGCGCTGCCGACGCTGTATGACGACAGCAGTGACGTTCATCCTCACACTGGAAACCTTGCTGAAGATGCCTACAGGAGGCCATGGACCAGAGGTATCTGCTATTGATTATTACAGATGACCACATTACCACAAGTATAGTATAGTATAGTTAGTATAGTGGACAGTGTCAACACTAGATCTAGTGCTGCATGTACTAATGCATCCTCAAAAGACACACTCTGAATGAGTCACACTCTAACTGTAATATAGTAATCCCAGTGGTATTTCTAATACCTCCAACTGAAGCAATATTTACCTATTCACAACCGTATGCCTGAGACCTGACAAACTCCTGTAGGACGTGTGATCCCGTGTGAGAATAGATGTATACAGGAGGAGCTACGAGGAATACAGCGGCCAGTTCACCTGTCTGTAGAAAGGTCAACCTTTTTAAAAAAAATTTTTTACTGCTTTTCTTCGCTAACTAAGCATATTTCAAGCTGTGTCCAGTAGTTGGTTACCTGGAGTGTTTTCATATTACAGGTGGAGGGATGAAGGAGACCTGGTGGCTGTTGTACCAAGTTCCAACCCAAACTCCCAAGGAGACCTTGACTGGGCCGAGGTCTCCTGCCTGTTTCAGGAGTCAAACGGCTACTTACCCAGTCAAGAGCGCTTTTACAAGAGTCCAACTGACCAAATGTCTCCCCAGGGTGAGTATCACCCTGGGTAGTGTATCAGTATGCTTACTACTTCCTGCCTCATCATTTTGGGTTGATCTGACTATATTTCTGAAATGTTTTGAATATATTACATCGCCAAATGTTTTATATATGCCGCTATGGTACTGGGCATAAGAATAAATAGATTTGAGCTGAAAATAGAAACGTATTATATCCACTTAAGATCTCCTGCTAGAGGAGGTTATGGAGCCACTGGCTGTACTGAAGAGACACTTGCCCTCACTGAAAGCCATGCTGTCGAGGCTGAGGGTCCTTCCAGTGTCAGACCCTCTACTCAACAACAGCCTCTCAGAGGAACTCCTACTCAGGTAAAAGTGCCAAGACTCAGTGGGTAGATTAGCCAGGACCCCTGGCAAAAAAATATGTGGATACAAGTCTTTTTTTTTTTAAGTAAGGCGTTTATTGTCAGAATCCTGAATATATGTTTAATGGCTTGACTATAGTTGGTCAAACAGCACATATTCTACTTAAGTGATGTCCTTTTCTTGGCCAATACCTTACATTACCAAAAGCCAGCACTTGCATACAGTAGCAGTTGATTAGGGAGAACTAGTACTAGTATTACGTACGTACTGTTTCCGTCATAGTAGTCAACGTCAAGTAGTGTTTTTGGCTGTGAAAGTTCAGCTTGTTGGGTATGTCTCAACCTAACGGGCCTGTTCTGCAGGCACTGTGCACCGTACAAGGTCCCTCCTCATGTAGACACTAAAGACTTTACAGCCAGCTCACACATATACGAAGAGTTTAACACAGTGGCTGTGCTGAATCATGAAGTAAGACACTACTACTACTGTCTACTACTACCAATGATAATTCATACAAATAATAATAGCTGAATTGCAAAAACGTAAATGTAAACCAGCTCTTTCTTTCCGTTTGTAGTCTCTACTGTTACCAGTTGGTCTGGAAACACTCTTCCTCAGCCGAGAGAATTACAACAGCATGCAGAGCATTGAGCGAGTCATGAATGTTGCTTCAGAGCCTGTGGAGCATCAACTCTCAACACTAGATGTGCTTCGTAAGGGTAATAAGGACCTTTTTAAACGCAGATGAAAAACACACCAAAAAATATTACATTGAAGTGGGAAAAAAGAAAGAAAAGAAAGAAATTGATTGGACCATCAGCTCCAACCAACTCCTTTTCTTTCAGCGAACACACAAGCTTCACAGCTGGCAGTGGACATTAGCCAGCTTGATCCACCCAAGGAGATGGCTTGTGACATTAAGATAGATGGAGGCCCTTGTTTAGACTCAGCAGGTACGGTGAAGGCCCCGTTGTACTTAAAACTAAAGCAAGATGGGCGTTCTCACATAGGCTGTCGAACGGCAGTCGAACACGGCGATGTCGACAGGCTTTGTTTAATGACGTGAGACGAGATGCCATCATTCACAAGGTATTATTGACCAATTGCAGACCACACTGCATCGAATCCCAGTGCTTCCATTTGGCCGCCAACCTGCCGTTTTGTCTGTGCGAACACCAATTTCGATTTTGTTTTTTTAAGTATATCAGAGCAAACATGCACTCAATGCAACTGTCATTGTGGGAATAGACAGGTACTGTCTGTTGGGTTGCTGTTGATGGCTTCTTCTTCATTTAGCTCTGTGGTCGTCATAAACCGGTTTAGTGTCTCATCATTTGGTTTTGTTTGGTTTTGCAAAGGGAGTAGTTAGGTTTCTTTAAGGACGGATTAGTTACTGCTACTAAATCCCCTACATTTCGCAACTAAGCACATGTGGTGTGTTGGGTTCCAAGTCTGTCTTTACTTTGCATTCTCAAAC
Source organism: Mora moro (assembly GCA_900303205.1). Lineage (NCBI taxonomy): Eukaryota > Metazoa > Chordata > Actinopteri > Gadiformes > Moridae > Mora > Mora moro. The sequence goes on from OMNR01091869.1 coordinate 6,730, forward strand.
TCATGTTCCTAACATTTCATTTTCAGGACACATGTTGCTTTCTACTGAGTTGGAGCTGGACCTGCCTCTTACACCCCCTACCAAGGGTGGTTCAACCGTGCCCTGGCTGTCAGACCCTCAGCTCCCCCTGGAAGAACTGTCCCCAGTCCAGGGACCGTAAGCAGTACTTCTATAATAATAATAAAATAAATGTATGTAGTTGAACAGGCTTGAAAAAAACGTTTGTGGTTGTTTTTCTAAGCTTTTTGAATATCTCTTTCTTAGTCGTTGGCATCTTCTTGTTCCCATCATTGTTTTGTATTTCTGAAAGGGATGTGCAATGAACAAATAAATCCTTCCTTTACCATGTAGATCATCTTTAGTGTCACAGAGAGATCAGCAGGAGATGGAGCTGGCAGTCTGGAAAGCAGAAAAGCACCTTAACTGTGTACTGGGCTTTCTACTGGCTGGTAATAGTTATTTATTGATAATCAATACTTTCATTAGTCAGCAGTTGGTTTTGGAACAACACGAAACAGTTGAGCTGCCGTTCAAAAGTCTCCTACCTCTAAATGCAAAGTGTGCACGAACCCTTCCCGAGTACATTTAGCATCAGCGCCTCAGCCTTAACCTCCAGAATAAACCAAAGTGACACATGTTGTCTCGTATAACTGGACGTGAAATTGTAAACAAAATCATCACTTCTCTGCTTTCCAACAGAACCACAAACCCACGACCCAGCTGTGGCGTTGTACCCTGTGTCCGACGCCCTGGAGGAGCTGAACGAGGAGACTTTGGTTGGAGTCCACGCCGGCAGCGTTGCTAACGACCTACAGTCCCCGATGCCGTGGAGGACTGCAGTACCTGGGTTGTGTTTTAGCTCCTGGGGGTTTACAGAGAACCTCACCTCTGGATCTTCCAGTGCCAAGGAGCACAGCATGGAAGTCTTCACAGCACTGTCTCCTGAACACATCAAATGTTCGTACAGTGAAGGGTTATCTGGCTTTCCATTCCACTGAGAGCGGTAACCCCACTGCACTGCCTTACTGGTGTTTTCCTCTTCCTTCTTTTTGCAGATATTTTGACAGCACAAGAAGAAGACGATAGTGGTAAGAAATCTCTTCTGTGTTTACTGTAGTTGAAAAGTCCTTGATTTGTTCAGTGCAGTAAATTCTGTTTGGAGTTGTGAAAGTATTATATTTAAACTTGACTTCCAGCATGTACTGTACAACACTCGTATGCCTTCTTCTGCAGTGTCAATCAATGGGGTGAAATCCATCCTGAAGAAACCCCTTCCATCAGATCCACCAGCGATACCTATGAACACTGATACATCCACATGTGCTGTCAGACAAAATAAAGTCACTGTTGCTAGCCAACTTCATCAGAGCTGCATGGACGCAACTCATGAAAAACAACAAGGAGAAACCTTTGCCTCGTTGCCAGCAGTTGTTTCCAATACAACGGCCAAGGAGCCATTTTTAGTATGTGAAACATTCCTGGATCTGAAGGACACTTCCAGCCATGTAACCGGACCTGCCAGTCGAAACGAAAGCCAACGAAGGCTTTGCACTTCCTTTCGTGCCGAACGTGCCAAATCTGCCCCACTTTTGTTGAGCAACAATAAGAGGAGCCTCCTGGCAGAGAAAGATCCGGACCCTCTGTCCACCTTTATGATGCTCAGGTCCCAGCAGACGTCCACTGACCCGGTGTTACCTCAGCCGTGGCCCGGCTCCACAGGTACAGGCCCTGGGATCCTGCTCAGGTCCCAGCAGACGTCCACTGACCCGGTGTTCCCTCAGCCGTGGCCCGGCTCCACAGGTACAGGCCCTGGGATCCTGCCCAGGTCCTGTTTACTCCCCATCCTTCTATTATGTATCCTGACATTCTAGCAGAGTACTCCTCCTCAGTGAGGGCTTACTACTTAAAATGACTAACTAGCTAGCTAACTAACTAACTGACTAGTCATTCACTTAGTAATTAAAATTTGTTCCAACAGAAATAATGCTGGTCAGTATTCTTTTTGGTGGTACTAATAGTTTCAGTTTTAAGTTTATTTGTGCATTAGAGAAGTGAATAATGTGTATTCCTAGTTATGTTCAATAGGCTAATATAGTATAGCAATATCTTCACAATCATACATCTTTAATGCCATCTAACACTGTCTCTGTCAGGAGGACCAAAAGTGCAGCAGCCAACTCCAGCACAACCTCACAAGTCACAACACCCCCGGCCGGGTGGCCGTAGCTGGCCGACCGCTCGGACCGGTGTCATCACAGGCAGCTCTGCCAGAGTCCAAGAGCCTGCAGCTCGGTCTCCACCTTCCACTCAGAACAAACAGGAATGCAGAGTCATACAGGTTCAAGCTACAGGTATTAAGTGACAGGTATTATTTCGATTTATTGAATATTACATTACCTATAATACTAAATCCCACGCTAAAGAAGTTTCATATCAGACCCAGATCTATATTCTTCCAAATTCATAGAGTAAATTAGGGTAAATGATCAGTAAATTAGGGTCATTAGTTAGTCGCAGTGGAATTAACCCTATGTGCCGATACGGAGGTAGCATGAGTGTTGGTGAGGAGTTTGGGCTTGAGGTTTGAGGTTTGGGTCTATTATTCACAAGCGCTGGCTGGTTTCCCTGCTGTCTCCACAGAGAGCGTGTGCCGTGCGTACTGTGAACTGCTGGCCACTGCCCAGCCCTGTCTATCCAGGGCCGGGGAACTGGGACTCGGCTCCGCGGCCCAGGGAGACTTCAGCAGCATGGCCCCCGACCAGACCCGGTTCTTCCTCAAACAGCAGGAGAGGGAGCTCTGCGGCCTGCAGGGGGAAGGTGGGCAACCGGAGAGTTCAGAGGTTGGAGGTGTCTTCATCATGTGGAAGATTAGATCATACTTTATTGACCGCAGGTGGGAAGTTCGGGTTCCACAGTCCTAGCCTAGTGTCCAGCGTTGGTATGAATATAATATATAATATAATGGTATGAAATGGTATGCGAGCAGTAAGCAGTACCTGTACCTGGGGATTGTTCCAGTTCTGGGGGTTGTTCCAGAACATTCAAGGAAACTTGAATGTTTTTTACATTACAGACATCGCAGATAAAGAGCTGCTGTTCAACCAGGTGGCCCTGATCCATGTGCTGGTGACCTTCAAGGATATGATGCTCAAGTGTGACCTCACCACAGCCGTGGGTGAGTAACGATGAGTGTAACACTAATATCATAACGCACCGCTCTGCAGAGGTAGCCCTGGGCTCCGGCCTCAACCTCCACGCCAGCATACGCAGTAGGAGGCCAGAGCATAACACACCGCTCTGCAGAGGTTGCCCTGGGCTCCGGCCTCAACCTCCACGCCAGCATACACAGTAGGAGGCCAGAGCATAGCGCACCGCTCTGCAGAGGTAGCCCTGGGCTCCGGCCTCAACCTCCATGCCAGCATACACAGTAGGAGGCCAGAGCATAGCGCACCGCTCTGCAGAGGTAGCCCTGGGCTCCGGCCTCAACCTCCACGCCAGCATACGCAGCAGGCCAGAGCAGTATGTAGTAAGTCCGAGGCCAGGTCATCATGGCACACTAGTTGAGTTAGTTCATGGCTTCACAATGATCTCCCTTTAGTCAAATAGTATATTACCTTCAGACGACGCAAACAACATGGCACCACAGCTGGTTGAATGTGTATTTCTATAGTACACTCGTGAAGTTCAGTCTCTCTCTCAGAGCACCTGGCCCAGGCCGCCGTAGCGTGTTCAGCCCAGGGACTGGAGCAACTGGTGAAGCGTCTGCAGCTCGTGGTTCATCTCAGTCGTCGGAACCAGGAGCCCAACCCCAAGATTGTGGCGCTGCAGGACCTGCTGGTCTCGTGGCTCCAGAGCAGGACGGTACACAGTTCCTCGGACAAAGTGAGTTTGCGGGGGAAAAAAACGCACAAAATGCTCGGTTTACACACTTGACTCTCCATCACATGTATAGTTTTCTATAAGATAAGTAGTACATGGGACAATCTTTCGGTTCCTTTGAGGTAAAGGTTGTAAACCAACGAGCTACAGACTGTACTTCAGTTATTAACTGATGATGATTCTCTTGTTTTACTCTTACCTTAACTGTACTTAATAACAAATCAATCGCCACATATTTATCAATGTTCTTTTGTATTTAATGAAAGCCCCTGTGACATTGTTTTTGTGTGATTTATTTAAATTTTTGTAGGTTCTAATCCTAACAACAGTTGATGATAACACCGCCAGAGCCAGACTAGTGCAAGCCCTGACCCAATCCACAGGTACCAATGTCCCCATATCTCCTCTCAGCTCAGTTTCACGTCCTCTCCATTCAGGTAATAGACGTGTTACCGACCGAGCTAGACACGTCTCTACAGTTAAACTGAATTTCTCTGGCCGCTGTGCCGTATGTATCGTTGCGCTGAAGAAGAAACACACTCGGGTACTTTACTAGCGTCAGAGCAAGCCTGCCCACTATCAGTTACACATCTGGATGTGACAGAATCACTCAAAATACCGTCGATCCTAATGATGTCTTCTGTCTTGTCATCTGAGGCGAGGCTGTGACTGCAGTTTGTCCTGAGGAGGGCCGGACCAAGCTTAACGGCACAGAGGTGATCAGCAGGTGTGTATTGTGAGAAAACACGATAAGACATTTGAAGTCAGCATTAAGACGGTTCCACGGTCGTTCCTCATGTACTTGAACCCTCCGTTCATTCCTGTCCTGGTCGGCAGCGCGCGCGGGGTTGTGTGCGTGGTGGCGTGCGGTCAGCACATCGGAGCCGACTTCCCCTGGCCCTGCTTCTCCCTGGTGGTGGAGTACGACCACTCGGAGTCCTCCCCGTGGGCCTCGCTCTGCAAGGAGAAGAACATCAACCATCTCTGCTTCCGCACCGGCCTCCCCCACCTGGGTCAGCCCTCACACTACCCTGAGAGACTGGGGGAGGCTGGGGGCAGAGGAGCTGAAAGCTGAGAGTGTTGTACCTGTGTGTGTGTGTTCATTTGTTTATTATAAGGATCCATGTTAGCTGACGTCTTCCCAGGGTCCAGGACTTGATCACATATTGCACAGTGTGTGTGTGTGTGTGTGTGTGTCAGGTGTGTGTGTGTGTGTGTGTGTGTGTGTGTGTGTGTGTGTGTGTGTGTGTGTGTGTGTGTGTGTGTGTGTGTGTGTAGTGTGTTGGTCTGTGTGTGTGTGTGTGTGTGTGTGTGTGTGTGTGTGTGTGTGTGTGTGTGTGTGTGTGTGTGTGTGTGTGTGTGTGTGTGTGTGTGTGTGTGTGTGTGC
>OMNR01091872.1:0-16490 GCA_900303205.1 Mora moro
CATTAAAGACACTGTTAAGACTTAAAGACTATACTGTTGTAACGACGGTGTGTTTGCCCCCGTGAGCTGCCCCCTTGAGCACATACGCTATTCCCAATTTCCCAAGCTTCCACGCAGCGTCAAAGTCATGTGGGAGTCATTTATTTTCAGCGCCATGGCTGTGGGTACACGCTGGTTCGCTCTCCCTCTCCCAGTTGTTGTTGCACAAGCACTGAATGTGTGTCTATGTGTGGCCAGACGACACTGTGGAATGGAGCGGCCCGGGGGCTGTGACTGGCAAAGGGCACTCGCTTGTTGCGATGCCGTGCAGCAGCAACTTACAATGGGATGCCTATTGGAATGGTGATTGTGCATTGTCTTCCCTGGTGAAATAATATGCCATGCAGCATTGCCAAGAAAAGGGGGGGGGGGAAGATTATGCAAGTGCCACAGTGGAAACAACGGGTTCAGTAATTCAAAGGCACGTCTCTGTTGTCTACTTGTAGTGCAAGGAATACGAATTCTGCTCCGAGCTGCCCTCGATCGCGTCCTAATTCGACTCAACTCGGGGAGTTGAAAGAAAAATGGCGTTTAAAAAAAAAGAAGAAAAAAAAAAAACACCGTTTGATGTTGTGACGGCGCGCGGCCCCGCAGTCCCTCTGAGAGCAGCGGATATTGAGTTGATTTAATATAAAAACAGGCTAAACATTGGCGAGGGATCGCGTCGTGGAAAAAAAATTAACCAGCGGTATAAAAAAAAAAAAACACACCACAACGATCGCTCGTTCATTAACACGGGACGGGGTGGTTTTAGGCCAGCGTGGCTGTACTTCACACTCTATCAGCACAATGTTGAACCGTTTCAGGAATGCATGCAAGGGAGTGACATGGATAGATATGAATAGAGAGAGAGAGAGAGCGAGAGAGAGAGAAAAAAAAAACCCGCCTGCATAGGCTTTACTGTGTACTGTAAATACTTACTCCAGGCGAGGGTTAACACTGATGCGGAAGGGATGAGCATCAGTCCGTACAGCGCTCCGGTGTGCAGGAGCAGCATCAACGTGATGTTCCTCCACACGAGCCTGGTCGGCGGCTTGGGACCCTCCTTCTCCCGGTACGTGTCGTCGAACACGTCCTCCACCGAGGACGACTCCACGGCGGACGACTCCACGGCCGCCGCCGCCGCCGCCGCGTCCCCGTTCTGGTGCTTGCTGGCGCCGTGGCTCCTGGTGTCCGTTTCGGTCATTTTGGAAACGGGAACGGAGTTCTGCAAAGGGAGAGAATATAAAAATGTTGTCACGATGTTTAGTTACGACAAAAAAAACACACACACTCACACACACACACTAAAAAAACACCCCCCCGACCCGACCGCCGATCGTAAAACAGATCGATCCAACCCGGCGTATGACAAACTTGAGCCGAGGTGGTTTCCTCACTTGATAGTGACTCCGGGCGCTCATGATCGTGAACTACGCATTCGTTTCTGGGTTGGTTTTTTCTCCCCCTCTCTCTCTCTCTCTCTGTCTCTCTCTCAGTCTCTCCCTCTCTATCTGTGTCTCTCTCTCTGTCTCTCTCTCTGTCTCTCTCTCTTCCCCAGCGCTCAACAGCGGAATAAAACCTTCACTTTTTTCCCCCTGTACTCACCGTTGTAAAGGGTGCAGCTGCGACGGGCGTTTCTGGTTTGGAGGCGAAGTCGACGCTTTTCACCGGCTAGAGGGACAGAGAGAGTCAGGGAGGGAGAGAGAGAGAGAGAGAGAGCCCCGCTGTCGGTGATACAGTGAGCGCTGCGGTGCGGGTGATGTTGATCGTCGTTTCGTTACCTAAGGTTGTGATTCATTCTTCGACGCCGTTTTTTACAAGTACCCCTAGCTGCAGACCGCGGGAGTGGGCGGACCAAGCGGAAATTGATGCCCCCCACGCCTCATTGGTTGTCCGTTTATCTGATGTTCGTGGACGGATGGAAGTGTCGTCCAGGTTTACATGCACAATCTTTCTTTTCTTTTTTCTTTTTTTTGTTGTTTTTGTTTTGCAATCAGATTCTGTGTTTGATAAAGGGATGATAGCGAATTAATTCCTGCACAGCTCTTTTCCACACATGATGACCAAAACAGCTATGTCGCAACAGGAGTGTTTGACTTCCAGACCCACTGTTGAGATGTCATCACAACTAGGCCTAACTATTAGGCCTAACTAGGTCATTGTCTGTGTGGCTGTCTGGTATATTGTATGTCACCACCGGGTAACACGTGAGCAATTTGCGTTTATGATGTAATCTACTTCATTTCCTGTTTTCATAAGGAGTTGGCCTATAGACGCTGGTAATGTCGCCTATAGTTTCAAACATTTGAAACACTGAGTGATGAAAACGTATTTCATTTAGGACACTTTGTGACAGCAAAGTATTTGCTTAATACTTAGTATTTGTTTAATGGGGCATGATCATGGGAAGACACAGGTAGCAGTTCACCAAGCATCTTCCAAGAGACAATGGGTGTACATGATTCTTATAGGGAAACTTTCACATGGTGGCTAGTGACAACAAAGGTGAGGGGAGTGACCGTCGTGGAGAGTTAAGGACTGGCCATCGCTGAAACCAGCCGTGGCTGGAGAGGCCAAGTTAATCGTCAATACACATACTGAGAGTCTGAGTTGATTCAAATCAGGAAGGGGGAAGTTGGGGAGATACATTATTTCCATGCTAAAGGAATGAGGTGGTCTGACCTGGGGAAGAAGGCCATATGGCATGGTTGAGCTCTCTCTGAGGTACAAAGAGACTTTATACAAAATATTATTTAATTAACTATATGCTATAGAAGCTTAAATGTTCTATGTGGGGCTCTTGTTGAAACGTTTTTTGAAAATATGAGTAAGTAAATAATGGATAAGTGAAATATTTTAGACAATGGGCCTATCAACGAGAGCATCGTCGTCAGATGAAGTGAGTTGTGAGCCCTCGTGACGTAGCGATGAGTTGGTTTACTGTTGTGCAGAAGGCCTAGTTTACAATCCCTCTGAGCCAACGTGATGGCTGAAGTGCAAAAGTTAGCCAAGTTAACAGCCAGTTAACAACGTTATCAATGATCTGATTACTCACCCGCCGCCCGAGTTCCGTGTCATGCACACACATCCCAATCTCTTTTTTAAGCCTGATGTCATATAGATACAAGTTATCGATTGTAGCAATGTGCCAATAACACAGATGTTTAATCTGCTCATCCCATCAGGGGTGACTGACCTCAGTGACGATGCAGCAAACATCATTGCTGCACATTACTTCATTCAAAAGAAAACTGTTTACCTCTGTTGCAATAAATTACGGCACATCCACGGGAACGGGGGTAACCTCTCTTGGCTTGGCATGCTTTAATATTCAGCACATGAACTCCAGTGAACTGAAGTGTGACCATAATCTATTGTGCAACAATTACTTTTTGACAATGTGACAGAATATACTGGACCCGTGGAAGCCCAAACAGTACCATCTCCTGTATGAATACAGCATTACAGCAGTGGACAATTGGATCGGTCAATCTAATTGTATAGAAGAGAACACATCCTGCACTCAAATGAATGCAGGAGCTGTTTAGGCAAATATGTACAGTCATTCCCCCATTAAAAAAAAAAAAAAGTTGTTATAGCAGGATTTAAAAAATATATATAGAATATAAAGATATTCAATTTCAAACCTATCTCTCAAAAAGTAGCACCAGCTCACAATGCTGCGTGTGTGGGAACAGATCGATTGGCACGGCCACTCTTGGGGAGAAGGCCTCCCCCACGAGCTTCTTCTGTGGGTCGGGGGCGCAGCACAGTTCCCTGAAGTTCCTCATGGCCTCTCCGTCTGGTTTACAGGAAATGTACACCAGTCTACGGATGGCGGGTTGGTTTCGCAACGCCCGGACCACGCGGTAGTGTAGCCCGGCTCGGGCGGGGTTGACCAAGGCCGTAGTGAGCCCCGCTCCGCCTCCCGCTCCGCCTCCCGCTCCTCCTCCTTCGGAGCTGCTCAGCTGGGGCGCGATCCCGGGTAGGATCGCCTCCGCTTTGCCAGCAAGAAACCGGCAGTTGAGCGTGCCGTTGAATGCGGCATTGTGTCTGGCGTCCTCCACCGCCTGTTGGACCAGCTCCACGCCGATGACCCGCTCCACTGCGGGAGACAGGGTGATGCCGATGGCGCCCGTGCCGCAGCACAAGTCCAGAAGGGTGCCCCCCCTCTCTGCTGGCCCCTTCGGGAAGCACAGGTCCCGGGCCACGGTGAACAGCACTTCAGCTGCTGCTGTGTTGACCTGGAAGAAGGCGTCCGGGGAGATGCGGAACTTGAAGCCCAGCAGCTGTGAATGACATCACACCAAAGACATAGGAGCAGGAATCCAATGCAAAAGCAGCTGCTATTCATTACTATTTAGACATTTAGTTGATGCTTTAAAGCTGCAATATGTCACTTTTCAACTCCAATAAAACATATCTGAACTAGAACTAGTTTCTCAAGAATAAAAGAAGCCAACCCACGAGTCCATCCATCTAGAGACATTTTTTCTATAAATCAATTTTATTCTGGTCCACTTTTGCCCCCTGGGAAAATCTCAGAAGACAGTAACTGTTGTAGCTATAACTGTAGCTACAACTCAAGCCACTAGAGGTTGCTAATGAGAAAATGTCCATAGTGCAGATTTAATATCCAAAGGGATTATTTTACTTAGATACATCTAACTAAAATGGAAGGAGTCTCTGTATGTATGTATGTATGTCTGTCCTTCAATTTTCTCTACAACTGCAACTACAAGCAGCAATAGAGGCCAAGCAATCGGCCCTTTACGATTTGTACGTTTTGAATGGGCACTGCACTAGTGCCATTAATGATGAGTAGGTAGGGGTGAGGCATATTGCTCCACGATGCCTACATACAAACTGTGGACACATGGGTGTTCAAACCCAGAACCCTTGGGCTGGAAGTCAACACCCTAACCGCCGACTAAACTATCCTGCCGCCTGCCGCCAGCTAAGATAGTACTGAGCAAATATTGATTTTATATTTTTTGCTTCATTCTATTGAGGTAAGGGAATGTGGCAATGGTGTAATACACATACATCCTTTTCTTACTCCTTTCCTTCCTCCATACTAAAAATACTCTGGTTTACAGTATGTGGTGGAATGTAGTTCCTGTGTGTACTTGTGAGAGAGAGCGAGAGTGCGAGAGTGAGTGAGTGTGTGTGTGTGTTCAGAACTCACCTCTTCGTGTATATGAGGCTGGCCGTAGAGGAGCTGGTACGGGGATTCTTCGTGACCACAGCGGGTCATGGAACTCTCCTGGAAGAACAGGGAGTCCAGCTCACAGATGGCTCCTGGGCCCCTCGTGAAGTAATCCACCAGGGCTGCTTTGTGAACCGCTATCTCCTCGGGGACAAGTGTTTGTGGGTGAAAATATACTATCGCCATAGTGTGGCCCTTTGCATTGGTCCTGACCGTGACCTCTCTCCAGTGACCTCGATGGAACAGAAGGCATGGCTCCAAGGGAGACAGACGAATGAATTCTTGGTAACATCTGGCTACTTGTTTGTGCTTTTCTGGCATGTTCAGAAGGTGGTCCCCATTGACGCAAATAATGCTTTTGTGCTTGCCAGTACCAATGTAAAACCCGACTGTCTTTGGGTTGCCGTCCACTCCTATGTTGACAGAGAATGTGGACTTATTGCGATAGCCGTCCTTAACTGGTGACGGTATTATAGGCAGAACAGAGAAGCCCAACGTATCGTTGACCACCGGTGACTGCTGAGCTGAGATTAAATGGGAAAGCTGGGATGAGAATTGTGACAGTATGTTTTCCTGGTTTTGCTGTTTGATGTGAAGTTGTTCATCATAACTGAGTCTCCAAAGAGGTGTTACAGCATCGGCCAGTCTGTCTTCCCAGGACATGCTTTCATCGAAAGCTTTCATATTTCGTTTGTTTCTCCATATTTTCCTTGGCGGTTTTACTTTAGCACTATCAGCGATTGATATGCTGAGACAGGACCTCGCAAGACAACTCTGGAGCTGACGTTTGACAGCCATGACTGGCTTCATGCATGGGATTATCAAAGTCATATTGTGGAAATTTGAGGTGACAAGGAACCACAGTCTCACCAAAGTCTGTTGAGGAGACGGTTAGATTGGGGACGAGCGTGTTTTTCCCCCTCCAAAGAGTGCGTGGTTTGCTCCCACAGTGCCACAAGTTATTACGACTCCTCCGGAAGCGCACAGATATGACGCGTCCGACAGCCCTGCGCGTCATCTTCACGCGTCGCGGGCAAGTAAACAGTTCCGCTGTGTCGCGATGGACTCAAACAAGGACGAAGCCGAGCGGTGCATAAATATCGCTCGAAATGCGATAGGCAACCGCCAAGCGGAGAAGGCCAGGCGCTTTTTGGAGAAGGCACAACGTTTGTTCCCAACAGACCAGGCAAAAAGTATGTCTAACCGATGCGTGCATGCGCTGCGTGTCTTGTTCCCGTCGGAGGGCCAACACGTCCAACCCTGGTCAGCTAACGTTAGCATACCGAATCAGCACTAGCGGTCCGTGGACGACACTGGTATATGTAGTTCTTTTGGTCGCCCGGTGTTCTCCTCGTTTTATTGTCGATTAATCCAGACTGGTGATGCAACCCAGGCTCCATGTCCTTGTTTATGTTTGCAGTTCGCCCAGCACTTTCCTCGCAATGTAGTTTAGCTGCTGCGTTGCTAGTCGTTAGCTGCTGGAACTTGGTAACTGTGTTACCTAGTAGCGTTTATTTGGGAAGATAAATAAACGGGGGGTGTCCTAACCTTTCCGATGTAATCGCCTCTCTTCAACAGATCTATTAGAGTCGTTATCACAGAATGGAAAGCCTCCGGATGGCAGTGACATGAACGGAGAGGGACCCAGAATGAAACATCGCAGCAAAGCAGACGAGGCCAATGTGTCAGGAGAGGGGCCCGCAGAGACATCCAAACCCTACACTGCAGACCAGCTGGACGCGGTCAAAAAGTGAGCCTCCGTTTGTTATGGCTTCAGAGGGTCATTGAAGTGATGCATTTTTAATGACGCGGCCGAGGTGCCTCTGCAGGTAGCTGTGTCTTGGACCAGTTCACATTTCCAATGACTTCAGTGGTGGCATATTTACCTGGGGATTTGCATTTGATTTCGGTTTCCTACATGTCCTGTTGTGTTTTAGTAGTGATGTCGTTCTGTTATCATGTCTGTGTCCATAACATGATCTTGTTCTTTGTTATTGTTATGATGATTGTGCGCTTAAAGGATCAAGGGTTGTAAAGATTACTACCAAATCCTCGGTGTTGAAAAGGATGCCGTGGAGGAGGATCTGAAGAAAGCGTACAGGAAGCTGGCTCTGAAATTCCATCCAGATAAAAACCACGCACCGGGAGCCACAGAGGCATTCAAAGGTGAATAGGTTTCCCTCTGATATCATGGCATGCATCGTACATTCATGCACGCGTGGAATGTTGATCTAACAGTAACACTGCTGGGGTGAAGCGCCAATGATACTTCTGTGTTGAATAGTCACCGCCGGCAGGCCGTGGGCACATTGTTGGGAGGCACCCCTCCCAACAATGAAATTACACACTTTGCCGCTACGTTTTCTGGTTCATTTATGATGGACTATTTGAGAAGGTTTGCATATATGTTTATTTGTATCGTCTTTATATTATAATGATCACCAGTCACTGAATTAGAGAGTCCTTGCGACTTTTGGTGGACTGAATCACCAACACAGAACCATAAATGCAATCACTGCCATAGATCCACAGAGTACCTACAGTTGCTATTCAACGCAGAAGTATAATTTGGCCTAGAGGGGTTCGATTGCCACTGGGAATCCACCCATGCTAACATATAAGCACTCACATTGTTATTATAGCTTCTTTTGGATAACAGCGTCCAACCAAATGTCATATATTATTCATGCCGGTGTGTGCTAATGGTCCCGGTTCTGCGTTACCAGCCATCGGGACTGCCTACGCTGTGCTCAGTAACACCGAGAAGCGGCAGCAGTACGATCAGTATGGAGAGGAGCGGTCACACCCCACCAGACAGAGGCAACACCACCGCCACGACTTTGAGGCGGACATCTCGCCAGAGGACCTCTTCAACATGTTCTTTGGGGGCGGATTCCCATCCAGTAAGGATCGTTTACCGTTCACCAGCGAACACGGGGAAGACACCGCACACATTGATCACACCACTTGGTTGCTTATTGGTTGACTTAAAGGTGCAGTGGGTAAGATTCGAGAGTTGTAAAGAGAGGGGGCAGAAAAGAGCGGAAGAGGTGCCCTGATTGGTCGAAAATGACCCAGGAGTGGCCTAAACTCTAAATTGGCTCATACAGAGGCAGGCACACTCGACTCGGAAAAACAGTTATTCTCACAGCACAGTAGGTGAAGTAAAAACAAACTACGATGTCGGGGGATATTGAGAAGACACGCCATCTATGTAGAACACGTTTGCATTTGGCTGACCATTGTAGGCCCGTCTTACCCGTTTTACTGGAAAGTTTGACGTATGGCGAAAGCAGGAATGACTGCCCGTCTGATCTGTGTAGCAGCCTGTTTTCAACTCGCTCTGATGTTTACAGAGTGATTAGAAGTTGCATGCAGGCTGTCGGGTGTCACAAAGAGGTTATGAGAGTGCAGCTCTTCGTTCCGTCCAACCAGCTTTCAACGCCTGAGTAAGAAGCAAACCCGATTTGGCCGATGGGTTCACAAACATGCATGACATTTCACCTACATTAGTCTCACAAATCACTTTAGTTGTTACGAGCTCCAATCTGGGTGAACGGGGTGTATAATTTTCTTTTACGTCAAATCAATTTCGACCATTCATGTTGCTGGGGCGATAATCTGTAGACGCGCGTTATGGAATGGGTCTCTACTGAAACCTGACCAGCGGAACCGCAACAAACGTCATATGGCCGACCATTAATCTCTGATCCAGAAGAGGACTGATAACTAAAACGATAGCATCCTCTTCCCATTGTCGGTATCCGTCCATGGCCATCAGCGAATACAAACTCAGCCAGCACCAGTAGACTAAACTTCCCATAGCCAGTGGGAGGACAAGCTTAAAGGTCCTTTTCGGACTCCAACGTTCTTAGCCAAACGTGTCTGTAAAGGTTTAAAATCAAACCTATGTAGTAGACTGGCCACTGTACAAATACATTTTCTACAGTACAACCTCCATCTTTGCCACTCGCGAATGCGTTTATCTTTGGAAGAATATGTCTGTAACAAAACAGGAAACACTGCGTAACTCCGCACTTTCTGGTTTCCAGCCCAGGCGCTGTGCAGTCTCCCTCCCAGGAGTTTGGCTAGTATTGTTGAACTTCTGGATCCGTGATTACCCCCTCCATATCTAAACACTTGTATATTTATATATGTGGTGTGGTTTTACTTTCACTGCCTACTGACTACTGTCTTTCTTTCCTTTTAGGTAATGTACATGTTTACAGAAATGGCAGAATGCACTTTGCCAATCAACATAGACAAGAGAGGAGAGAGCAACAAAGAGAGGCAAGTCCTGTGTGTTTTGATTGCAGAACAATACTAGCCTGACATCGCCAGACTGATTCGCAAATGTGTATTGGTCTGGAACCTCTCGATTTCCAAGGAGCAGACTAAAACGGATAGACCTGCAACCAATTAAGAACAACAAAATGTGACGTAGTGCCTAGGTAAATTAAACCTTTACCAAATCCTATCTGAAAATTAGACTGAAAGCTGAAAAACTTGGTATTCTATGCAGGTCACCAATGAAGGGACGAAGACCGAGCTGTTGTTGGAGATGATAATGACTCAAACGAGGAGGATAATACATAATCTTGATTTTAACTTAATTTAAGTGGATATTCCAACAAAATAGTACTTTTGTTGTCCTTTTTTAAACTCAATAATGACTTTTAAAACGTAGACATCTAAATAAAACAACGAAATCGCCTGTATACAGAATAGGTCTTGGAAGTTAGCCGGTCAGCTTAACACGTGTAGAAGAACACGCCTCCTCATGTCTCCGCTCATGGGTGTGTAACATTGGCGGTGAATCTTTCGGGAAGCTCTATAAACAAGGTGATGTGTTTTCTCCCAACAGGGAGGCCTGGCCCTGTTTGTCCAGCTGATGCCCATCCTTATCCTCATCGTGGTGTCCGCTCTCAGCCAAATGATGGTCTCCCAGCCCCCCTATAGCCTTAGTTATCGCTCGTAAGCCCTTTTCTTTCATTCCTAAAGTACAATTTTTGTATACGGTTGTGTCGCGAAGTCCTGCAAGATGACTCGGCACGTCCCGTTCATTTTGTTTTTGCTCCTCGTTTTCTTTCACCCCAAATCCTTCGCCAGGTCATCGGGACACATTCACAAGAGGCATACGTCCGCCCTGAAGGTGCCTTTCTACGTGGGAGAGCGCTTTAACGAAGAGTACTCCGGAACGAACCTGAAGCACGTGGAGAAAAGTGTGGAGGAAGACTACATCTCCAACCTCAGAAACAACTGCTGGAAGGAGAAGCAGCAAAGTGAGTTGGCCTCATCTGGTTTGGTTTCTGCAGAGTTCCTTTTTTTGGGTTTATTTTATGTTTTTCCCTGGGCTTGGTGCATTTTCAGTGCAGTATTCTTTCAATTAAATGTTTCACTACTTGACACTAATGATACTAATGGATGAATAACATTGTTGGAATTCATCTTTCCTCTTCACCAGCACTCGTTTTGTTTCGTTTGTCTTTGCGGCAAATCTCACGAATCTCACATATGGAAACGAATATTTGATTTTGTTTTCCATTCAAACTATAAAGACTATTGCGCCAGTTGATTGTATTCTCTCACATATCATGGAGTATTTTCAACATATCTTACACCTTTTGCTAACCACTGACTGACTATGGTTTTGAACTACGATGGATGTTTCTCCTAAACGGAGTCATTTGGTATGATGTGATTTCCAGAGGAAGGCCTACTGTACCGTGCCCGGTACTTTGGGGACTCCGATTTGTACCAGAGGGCACAGAGAATGGGAACTCCCAGCTGCTCCAGGTTGTCTGAGATACAGGTTCTACTCCATGGCTAGGAACCATTGACACGAGCTAGGGTGAGTTGCGTCAAAGTCCCTGATTGTTATCCTAAGCTATTATGTTGAAGTCCTTTGTTTGCCACATACTCGGTATACATGTGTAATGTGCAGTGAAAAAAACATGCACCTACAAATATGTGAGCAATTTCATTGATAAATGAATGATGCTCCTTCCTAGTGATCCAAGTGGCTTATAATTAATGAATCCATCACAAATATGACTCCTGCACATCGTTAAAGTTCTCCTTTGTTTCCTCAGGTTATTAGAAACTTGAATCGAATTAGAAGAAATGTGTTGGCGCCCACTCTAATTGGAGTATATCACTGCAGCAAAAAAAAATTGCGAGAATCCGAAAAACTACCGTAAGCATTGTGGACAACAGATTTCATCCGAAGAAGCCTTTTGCAACTGCAGGTTGACTTCTTGCAGGATTGGGACACGCTGTGAGTCGACGGGTGACATTTTTTCCCTATAGTGTCTTCAAGATGGCGTCCAACTGATAAGATTTAAGGAAGGAAAGCAAGAGAAAATGTTGTCTATTTGAATGATAAACAATGCTGCTAAGATTCCACTGTCTATATCCCAAGTCTTTTTTTTAATTTATTTAAAGAATAAACCTTTTCAGAAAATCTCCTGGCCTTCTCGTAGACGGGGCATCTGAGCCACTGACTAAAAATACTAATTTTTATAGTTCATACCAATGTAAATATAAATTTACTTTTAACAGTGCAGGGTTAAATTGCATTAAGATAAAAATCCTTATATAATTTAATGTTATTCTGTGGGTTTGCTTGTAGCTTGTTGGATTATGAGTATTCAGAATCATCAAACAAACCTGTATTTATTAAATTAATCCCACTAAAATTGTATTAAAGTTTGTTGGAATTAAATGTTTCCCATGACCATCTTTTTTTTTCCTGTCTATTCTTTGCTGGGTAGTTTGGGGGAGAAAGAGGGTACATTTCACAGAAGATTTTGGAAAATAATTTATTTTTGTCACTTCAAAGTACAAAAGGCAGTACACACGGAGTACATATTTGACTATCAAATACATGCAGAAGTTGTTGCTTCATTTAATGAATTCATATTCTAGAGATGAGAACTCAACCAGACTCAAACGACCAGCATTATTTCATTCATTCAACAACTAGAAAAGCTGCCATTAGGCATGTCACAGTTAGTCGTGCTGTTTTGGTTTTGGTCTTCATTATTGAAGACATCTTCAATCACTGAGTTTACAGTGTACACTGTTATACATTAGTATAATGTATTGCATAATGAAAATAACAGTGATTAAGCTAAGACTTCTGTTCTATAGAAGGGCAATTTTAAACTTAATGTAATCAATAAGTCTTCCCCCATTAAGAGTCCATTTGATAGTGTAACTTTTTCATCCACCGTTGTAACAGCAGGAGCACTCGTTGCTCAGCAACACTCCTCCACCAGAAGGTCTCCTGAACAGTACAACTTCCTTTTGATGGCCCTGAAGCTAGAACTGAGTCTGAGAGTTTGGTGACGCCGAGCATTGGCACTTTGTGGCGTTTTGTTTGCCTTGAAGAGTTTCTGGACTTTAGGCCAGAATCCCCCGGTCTCTGTCCTCAGCACTAGCGTTACGTGAAACGTCGGGACAAGACTCGCATCGACGGCTATTTGGTCCACACTGCACACTTCTCCCTGGCCCCCCTTGTCGACGCACAGGTCTATGAGCGCCCCCCGCAGGCCGCAGGGCTCACATGCAGCCAGATGGACGAGCTCTTGTCCGATGCTGTGCAGTAGACGGTCGGGTAGGATGAGCCTTGAGCTGCCTGCAGCCCCGAGAGACGCGTGGCTCAGACTGTGCGCTATTGTCGCCACTAACTCCTCGGACAGAGTTTCCTCCATGGGGTCAAAGAAGACGCTGTTCTCCGACTCTGACAGTGACATGTCCACCACAGATCCTAGGACAAGAGCACAGAAGGGTTAGGTTTACTGGGATGTATGAATGCATTGTCAGAAAGTCTGAATGTAACGTTTTAAGCCCGTGCGATGTTGTGTCGCTTCTTGTCATCTGGGGAGGAAAAAAACCAACCAAGAGACAAAGATCACTCCTGCAACACTCACCAGACTGACTCCTTCTGCGGTGCTCCGCTGTTGTCCCCATCTGATGTGTCCCTTTTAGTTCTGCCAGTTTCTGCAGTAGACTGCCCATTGACAGTCGTTTGGAGACCCTGTCCTCCACCGGGGACGGGGGGAAACTGCCGTCCATTGAATGCGAGCAAGAAAACGACATGTTTAACACAAAGCAAAAGTGTTACTGTAAAAAAAAAAAAGAAAAAAAGTGCTGTGCTGTCTCACTAAACCGGACCAGACCAGCTGGAAAACACTGGACACAATGGGACAAAGCGTTAAATACCCAAACCCCTGAGGCCCCGCCTACTGATTTTTTTCCAACCAATGAGCGTCCATAACACGTCCCCAACTCTGCCTAGTAACGTCGTGGTCTCCAGTGATGAGGTGGCCAACCCCCCCAAACTTTCAAAGGACTTTCCTGTAACACATTTGGATTAACATATAATGTAACAATATGCCTATAGTCGCTTTAACGCTTGGCACCTCTCGTCGGGTATTTGTTGTGCAAACTATAAGTGCATCTTCTGAATCCACATGTAGCTGTAGATTTGTTCAGAAAGTTCCGCATTTTAAATGCAGACTATGGGCTTTTCACCAGAGTAGAAACAACCACGTCTGACACGTTTCGCACGTAGGTTCCTCACTCATTGTGTTTCAACATGGATGTGCATACGTCTGGACTTGTTTTCTCGTGAACCTGTTTTAAATTACACAGCCTATAACGAGAAGTATGAGCAAACACATGTGTCACACACTTTGGAAACTCATCTGTTTGCTTTACTTGTGGAATAGTCGCCTGTTGTATCGACTGACTATGCTGTGTTAAAGTAAACTTTACTATTATTGATCATATTTGACTCCCGCACACAGTAACTCTCCTACTCTATTGATCGCATTCGCCCAGTCACTTGGGCTATGTGCTACTAAATGATTCAGAAAATGGTGTTTGCTCTACGATTAACTGTTTGCTACTAACGTGTTAATGAATGTAATACGATCTCCACATGGTGGCATCAGTGCGCCGTCATTGACGGTAAAAGTAATGATTCATTCATTTCACAACAAACTAAACGTGTGTGTGTGTGTGTGTGTGTGTGTGTGTGTGTGTGTGTCTGTGCCTGTGTGCCATCGTGCACGTCGTCACCCCATGGTCTTCATGTGTTTGTGGGGTCAATTATTAAAAGTCAGTTAAAAGTAGGCCTACATTTCATGTCAGAATTATGCTTGTATCGCTACTAACAAAAACAATACAGTCAATGCTCTACTCTTAACAGGTTGTTTATTCATTTATTTATTTATTTATTTAAAAGAAAACCACATTGATGTAGGCTGCATTATTTAGGAGACCTTTATATTGTTAGACATCGTCGTTTTAATTGTAATTGTGCAACACTGAATTTAAAATGCCATCCCCTCCCCCTAAATATAGCCCCTACTCTCATCAATAGTAGGCCTAAAGGATATTTTAAAAAGTACATAGGCCTATTTAGTAAATAACAGAGAGAAAGGGGAGACCTTTCTGCTCATCTCTGAACACAATGAATGAATCCACTTATGTTAATTAATTCACAAGCGGTACAAGGGTCTAACTAAACGTGTGTTGGCCTGTCTGTAACTATAGTAACACCGTGCCGATGCGAAGTCCGTTTTTCTCCAAGAGGGGTGAAGTAAAGTACAGATATTATTTTAATCCTCGGCGACAAGGTAGGCCGAGCCTATTTATCGATTGCAGCCTTCACGTTTGTGGGAAGCCAGCAAAAAAAAACAAGCAACTCAAAAAAAAGTATATTCCTGCGTGGTTTATTGAACCTTATAAATAAAAGAAACATCTCCGTTTTGTCTAGTTTATTTGCCGATAGAGTCCGTCTCTTCCTCTGTGCAGAGTGTCTCTCTGTGCGTCCGTGGCTCCTGAAAGCTGCACTTTAGGGCCCCGTCCCTTGGCTCGTGCAGATTTATCGCTAGAGGAGGCAGAAAAAGGGTCCGCCCGCACACACACACACACACACACACGCACGCACGCACGCACGCACTCTCTCTCTCACACACACACACACACACACACACTCACACACACATGCCCGCACACACATACGGGGGGATAGATAGGAAGGCGCGCGTGTTCTCTATCAAACAATTACTGCTTTCAGGTCGCAGTGGTCTCTCCTCGTAGCTTTTTCATTGCTTTACATTTTAAATTTTTTGTTGCTTTAAATAATGTTTATACGTTTTTTATAGCCCTACATTTGCAGGCGATACATCTCGCTCATGTCTTTCATCGGTAGTAGGCCAATCAGGCTACTGTTCGTTATAGCCTACTACTGCAATCCTAAAGTGACCAAAGGCCGCTTGTTACACAAGCCGTAATCTGTGCATGACGATAAACATGTGAACGGGTTCGGTGTGGGTCCTTAGTGTGTTATATCGAGATCGTCTCTGTAAGGACATGTAGCGTGATTCGATATTGATCGATATTGGGATGAACGGGGCTGACCTTAAACTATATAGATAATTGGTATTAGGCTAAACTGCCCCGACCCCTTGCCCTTAATGTTATAGGCCACTGAATCCGATCATTTGACGGTCTCCTTTTCAGCCTATCACCCTAACGCGTCTCCCTAACGCCCTTCATGAAGACACATGCACAGGGTCCAAAATGAACACCAGCCAATGGTGGATCCTATTTGACCATTTAGCACACGTGTACACAATTCAGGGTTGTAACTTCCTGTTCCTGTCATTGTTGCAGCACCAGCATTGTCAATGTATATTTACATGACTAGTTGTGTATACCGGTGCACTGCCACACCTACATCTAACTGACCCATAATGACTCTTATGAGCCTGTGTTTTTCCTATGAAAAGGGTCTATTGCTCGCCGGGTGATTTTCCATCCCTGGCAGGTAAAAAGACAAAATTGTAAAAGTGAATTTTGGACCCTGCTGGTGAATAAGTAAATAAGCAATATCTGCACACATGTCTTTGGTTATAACTAGGCTACTAAATAATTATCAGGATATATCAACATACTGCGGTCGTGTGACGTGACCCTGTCTGCACCTCGCATACATGTTATACATACATGTTCTGTGCCATCACCATACCCTGGTTTTCTTCTCATCCGCTGGACAAGAGACTTCGAGTATACCCGCATTTCTTAGAGATATTTCCCTGAAACTCCCTTTGGCTTTCATCCGTCTCTCTCTCTCTCTCTCTCTCTCTCTCTCTCTCTCTTTCTCTCTCCCTGGTCTCCTGGTTATTTCCCTGGCCTCCTGGTTCTTTCCCTGGTCCCCTGGGTCTTCCCCTGGTCTCCTGGTTTT